>OZ025298.1:10021646-10231317 GCA_964019185.1 Maratus speculifer | reverse complement strand
GAAGTGAAAATTAAATAGTTTAAAATACTTTAAATTTTGTATGCTTGGTAAGGAGAGAGAGGGCAGGGGGAATCCTCAATTTCGGTGAGGGGAGGAGTAAAATTATATGATTATTTGTTACAATAAAGTAACATAATAGAAAAGAGCAATGATGTTTCAGGTTTTAAGCTTAATGAGCAGATTTTTCTAATTTTTTTTAGGGAGTAGGGAGTTTATTAGATGACTTCTGATTTATTTACCTTACTAAAATTTTACAAATAAGTGAAAGAAAGAAAAAAAAAAACTAAGGAGTTTTAAAGATTTTAAATTCTGTGTGCTCTTTAAAAGTGTGTGTTTGTAGGAGCAGGGGGGCAAAAGGTGAATATCAGTTTCTTGTGGAAAGAGAAGGGAGAAAAAAAAAATCTTCATGTTCAATTATTTATTGTAACAATAAAATAACAAATAGAACATATATATATATTTTTAATCAAGCAGTTTTGAAGATTTTTTATACTTTGAGAACTGCGTGTGTGATGGGAAGGGAGAAAGCAAATTTTTGAGAAGGTGAAACTTTAATGAAATGAATGTGATGGAATGAAGTGTTAACGAAATTTAGTACTCATTATTTATCCACAATAAAGTAACAAATAGAGTAGAAAAAGTTATTATAAATGAGGTTTTCAAGATTTAAATCTTGTGTATTGTTGAGGGCGGAGCAAAAAGGGAAAGTGAAATTTTGGAAGAAGGGGAAGCAAGGAGAATTTTTTTCAAATCAGAAATTCAAAGAAATGCAGATGAGTTTCACCCCTGTTTAAGAAATAATACGAGAGTAAGATTAAGCACTTTTGAAGACTCTTTGGAGAATTTGCATGAAAATAAGTACTTTTAAGTACCAATAGTTCCTTTTAAAAAATGTAAAAACTTTCAAGGACCGTACAAATTCAGAGTTGAAATCTTTAAAAATATTCTTGCATGAAGTGTTCTTACAAAAAAGGTCTTCGTTTAGTTAATTTCATGTTTAAAAACAGGATTTAAGCAGCAGAAAAAAGGCACATATGTTCCAAATCTATTTTAATTTTTAAATTTGTTACAATTTCTGTCACATCAGTTAAAAGTTAAAGAAAACATGTCTTTTGT
This sequence comes from Maratus speculifer, assembly GCA_964019185.1. Classification (NCBI taxonomy): domain Eukaryota; kingdom Metazoa; phylum Arthropoda; class Arachnida; order Araneae; family Salticidae; genus Maratus; species Maratus speculifer. Next base: position 10,230,201 of record OZ025298.1, on the reverse strand, counting down.
GAAAAGAAAAAAAATCAATGACACGCATGAAATGTTTTTATTACAAATTTTATTATAATTTATAAAAACATTTAAAATATGACAAATGTAACAGTAAAAAAAGAAAAATAATCAACAGCATGTGTAAAATCTGCATTCATCAATTTTACATTATATTACATAGCATACATATTGAAAAACAGAAATAGGTTATAATTGAAAATTCAAACACTACTAGGAAAATAACAATGAAATAGAATTTATAAAAATTTTATTCAACAATGTGGTCACAATTTTGGACGGATAGATTTTATAGAAAGAAGTCTCATAAAATTGGAAATGATATACATACATGCAACTGAGCTACCATATTTTCCGTTGTATAAGTTGATTTTTTAATAAATAAATCAAAATGTGCATGTTTCAGTTTTACGTTAAAAGTATATTTATTGAACAATAAAAACAGCTTAAAATTCAATGTTCCAAAGTTACTATAAAAGTCAAGTACAAATGCAATTTATACAAATTTTATTGGACAACGTGCAGCATTTCTGGACGGAGGGATTTTATGGAAAGAAATCTCATGGAATTGGAAATGATGTACATGAATGTAATTGAACTTCTTTATTTTCCAGTGTATAAATCGAAAAACTTTTGAAAAGCGAAAATAAAAAGAAAATTCATAAGTCATATAATATCTCGCATCCTCTAACCCCAAATTGTAAGTGTAATAATATACTGTTAAATGTACATACATATATATATAAACATTAATTGTTATAATACACATCTGCAAAGTTACTGAAATTTCTAGGAAATTAGAATTTTTATAACATTTTATGTATCAGCAACTATAAAACTTCATGTAACAGATACAGGTTTGCACTAGAGGTCTGCATGGGCCCGAGGTCTGGCACGCAGGCTGGTCGAATGGTTCTGAATTTTCTGATGGGTCGGGCTGGCAGAATTAGAATAATTTATTCATCGGGCCAGGCCGGCAAAAAAAAATTGAACCGGCCATATGGGCCGGGACGGTAAAAAAATTTAGCGAGCCTGCTGGTCCTTTATAAGGATTTGAACAAAAAACATAAAATATGAGATATTCTTAATTAATATGGCTTTAACGAGAATAATGATAAATGTGCGTCACAAGCCAATACTAGAATGACAACATTAATACAGAAATGTAACTTGTACAGTGTAGCGAGACCAGCATCGGACAATTATTTTGTGTCTAACCCGGGCTTAATATTTTTTTAGCAGACTTGTGCCGGACCGAGATGAGGTTTGCATTGTTTTTATGCATATAGCAGTGCCAGAACTAAACTTAATTGTTCTCAAGATGGTATATGGCAGGCAACATAAATTGTAAAAATATTAATAACGACAAAGAACTTACGTTAATGTAATTTTTGAAAATATACATCTTGGTGATTCTTAAATTCACTTCTAAACAACGCGAAAGTTTGACACATTTTTGACTAAAAGATGTAAAATTAATAAGCATGACTATTAAAGAGACTTGGAATAGAATTGCGTTTTCCATTTTTGGTAATTAAAATATTTGTATATAGTTGTTGAGATATAAGAGGTTCTTGTCACGTGATTGGAGATTTTTCTCTCTTCTCATGCTGTCGATTCCAAAAACTCGATTCAAAATGCTAACTTTGACAGTATTTTCTTAATAAAAAAATGGATAGTGCTATTGGATTACATAGTGATTCTGAATAAAAACACCTGCTAATCTTATGCATTCCGGAATGAAATGAATTCAAAAATGTATCAGAGAAAGTAGCTCCTTTGGATTTGAGAAAATCTTTAATAAAATGATATAGGAATATTTTCAAAAATCTACTTTTATTATACAGCTTCAAAAGTTATATTTTTCTTTTTCTTTTTTTTTTTTTTCTTTTATTCTAAACCATATTAATTTTTTAATGAATCTTTATTTGAATGTTGAAAGTCTAAGAATCTAAGTAATCATTAATATTGCTATTGTGTATTTTCTGTAAAATATACTATACTTTAAAGAAATCTTAATTATATGATGTAAAAATGAATTTTTTCGAAATAGTATAAGTTGTGCAAGGGAGCCGGGCCTGTTTTCACTGATTTCTATATGGGCCGAAATTTTGAGTTTTATATCATTCCGGGCCAAAATAACTTTTCTTCGGCCTGGTCAGACATCTAGTTTGCACTGTAAATAAAAAAATCTGTAAGGTTACTAAGAAATTTTTTTTCCAAGAACTTTTTATATAACTGCAAGCCGGATTATAGATAAATTTTTAGCAAGATTATTATGATTTTAGTGGATTATTTTGCAAAGCTACAGATTTCTGTAACTGTACAAAAACTAGTTTTGTAGATTTACATAGTTTTTGTACAGCGTACAGATAACATTTTTGTAGGCATAGAGATTTGTGTTTTACATCTGTATATAATTAGAGATTTTTGATTGCAGTGTAGTCACAAGATAAGCATCGGTCTTTTCTTTACTATTATCACTTCAGCCATATTTAGCGCAATAATTAAAAAATTATAATTTTTTTTAATGATTAATATAAAAAATGCTAATTTCTATTCGGTAAAAAATGATATTTGACTTTAAAAGTATGAAAGGAATTGAACAAATAATGCAGGGCTCGAAATGGAAAATCAACGAACCAGAATGCTATTTCAAAATTATTTTTAACTAAAATCGTTTTTGAAAGTATAGACAAATTTATATCTAAATATACGAAAGCAAGTTTAAAAATGCAAGCAAAATAATAATAAAAAAGAAATCCGACAACACAGTAAGAAATATGTATATATATTAATTATATATAAAACTGTAATAATATGTTTAATAATTGCAAGAACCAGAACGATATTTATCATAATTTCACGAACCAGAATATCGTTCCGATTTTTTCTGGTACATTTCGAGCCCTGAAAAATATATAAATTGAACCGTTGATTTTAAAAGCGAGGGAAGTCCATTTTGTTAAAAAAAAAAAAAAAAAAAAAAAAACAGCTGAGGGTGCAGGTCAATCAGCTTCCGAATTCCCCGTCGTAATGTTAAGTCTAAAGGTGTTTAATGCATTTTTATACTCAAAATATCTCCTCGGGAAATTATCATTTTTAACTTCTTTTTTCTGTGTATACTCTTCCTCAAGGATGTCTCTTTTTTTCTTAGTTCTCAAAATGTCTAAAATCTTGACTAATTTAACATTTTGTTTTAAAAGCTGACAAACTATATGAGTAAAATTTTAACACTTCACATAAAATGAAGCGTAGATTTTAAAGATATTTTGAAAATTAAGAAAAAAAAGAGACATCCTTGAGGAAGAGTATACACAGAAAAAAGAAGTTAAAAATGATAATTTCCCGAGGAGATATTTTGAGTATAAAAATGCATCAAACACCTTTAGACTTAACATTACGACGGGGAATTCGGAAGCTGAGTGACCAGCACCCTTAAGACTGAATTTTCTTAAAAATTAAAATAAAATCTATGTTTTTAATCAATTAACAATGAATATGCAATAAGTTTCAAAGGTCCCTGATGCATTTTAAAATACAATATAATGTGAAATAATTGCCATACAGGAGAGCGATTTGCACTCAAATGCTTCCAGAGCTCAACTTATGCACGGGCATTTAATCCGGGCTCCTCTTATTAACTATTTCGGGTCTGGTGTACTATTAGTATATGTCTTTTAAGGGAGTATGTCTTTGTTTTGAGAAATACTTTCTCTACTATTTACATGTAGTAATGTTAGTAAACGTCTATGCATTTACTATATGACATCATTTATGTTTAGACATTTAGTAATAATAACAACAATTATTATTATTTGCTTAATTCTCTTTACACTGTTTGCGATTCTTTTATTTTAAACCTATATTTCACTCTTTAAATTTAAAATAAAAGTCATTATTCTTAAAGAATCATGTGTAAAATTGCACAAAAAGTAATATTAGAAATTTATAACATAAGTTAAAACTTATTGTAATACAATATTTTCTAAACATCTCCCAAAATTCTTCCTTAGCCTATTGTCATATGAATATTAATTGAATAGTACACAAAACAACAGCATTCGTTATCTTTCAGACAATGATATATTCCCTAAACACCAACTAATCTATTTACTACCTCTGACAATAAAGTTCGGTGAATTAATTCAGAACGACTGGTCTGGCAACACTGCGGGAAAAAAAAAAAAAAAAAAACGCTGCACCAGCATAGAGGCAAGTGTTGACCTTTCTTCCTCCACCGTTGTTCAGTTGAGCGTCGTTTATGTTCTGTGAAAGACGTGCTTTACCAAGTGCTTCTTCAGTGTGTTGGTTCTTAACTGAAAACAGGTAAATGAACGAATAAAAGATCAATTTAAAAGTTTGGTTCTAAGCTTTGCAAGACACCGAAAGAAATTTATGAGGGATGGTGCAAATTGAACACCTACCATACTCGCCAATTCTCAATCCTCCAGATTTCTTCCTATTTTCACGACTCAAACTCTCTTTGAAAGAGATTTGACCCTATTGCTGACATCCAACGAAACGTGACGAAGCTTTTAAACTTCATCCCAAAAGAAGACTTCTTGCGGATTTCCTAGGACAGATACAGCAGATCTCAGCGGTGCATAGTTGTATACAGAGATGACTATTTTAAAAAATCGTATGATAACTTTTGTTAATATTTCATCTACATTAATGCTACAGGACTATTCACCGAACTTTATTGTCAAAGGTAGGAAATAGTTAGCGTTAATGTTATTAACATGAAATTATTTTTTTCTAAAAACTGAAAGAGAATTCGGTTACGAAAGGGTTAAGCCCCCCCCCCCCCCTCCATAAGAATAATCAGGATTTTGATTAAGGGACCAGATGCTTAAAATTAGCCAAAAGTGACCAAAATTCGTATGCTTTGAAACATTTAGGATGGGAGTGTAGTAGAGATCTGCACGGGCCGATTTCCATTCAGGGCCGGCGCTAAACATTTCGCCGCCTGAGGCGAGCCTTATTTTGCCGCCCCTATGACGTCATCATTTTTTTCTTCTTACGACTACTCATACTTTTTAAAAAAATAAGTACATTAATATAATAATTATAATTTATTTGCATAAATATAATATACTAGCAAAACCCGCGGCTTTGCTCGCATAAATAGTTGAAGTATGCCAAGTGATACTCGTATATCTGATTTTCATTAGAAGTAATAATGTATTAAAGAATAATTCAAAAACTTCCATTTAATCCACAACTTGACTAAATTTCATTTTTACATGCATTATTCCGAAATGAGACATAAAATAATACGAAGAATTAAAGGTAATTTTATATAAACGATAATTTAGAAAATATTTTTAAACTTTTATGCTCAATCCATACATTCTTTTCGGTGTTCATGTGATTATTCCTTTTTAGAAACAATCTTCGTATGCATTTACATGTTTAAATTAATCATGAATCAGAATCAAAGTTTCTTTTCCAAGGGTCTACCATCTCTCGAGAGGCTGTGGTATTACCATAAAATGTCTACGTTAGAGAAAGGAAGGTCACCATTAATTTGCAAATGTTAATTTTGAAATCGCAATTTTCAATATACCAAAGAAACGTAATTTAAAAAGTTTTTAAAGGCTTTTATAGAATATTGTTTCTGCTTACCTCAGGTGGTAGCAGTACTGGCATAGAACATAGAGGATTATGAGAATGATCTATGTAGGATCAGAGAGTGTCACTGTTGATTCGAAACTATCAATTTTATAATCAGTTTATTGCTTCCTGAGCTTGCACAGAACTCGTAATTTACGAATTTTTTAGATCGCTTTTCGCACCGCCCCTTCTCTTCGCAATTTTTAATTTCAGTTTTACTCTTGACAGCTCTTAGAAGACATTTATATTTTGTAAGTAACTACCACACGAAATTTAAAGTTTCTAGACTCCTTACTACAATAAATTAAAAAAAACAAAAACAATTTTGAATATTTTTGGATCCTGCACTGTATTGCTAGTGTCACCGAAGTAAAATGTAGCTTACGTTTGTTATGTTTTAACAGCTTCCATCACCACCAATTTCAATAAAAATATGGATTATTTCATGAGCTTTACAGATCATCTGATTCAGTTTCTTTTCTACGCACATTTTTAGATTGAAAATATTTCCCAATTTTTACTGTAAGATTTTTTTTTAGATCGAGCTCTACTTTTCTCTCTGGTTCCACTAGTTTTTCATATGATATAACCACTATCTTCCTTCCGTTTTAAATCACTCATTCTAAAAAAAAAATTCATAAATTATTGATGATGGATTTATAAAACACGATTACTAATAATTAAACTAAATTAAAAAAACTGCTACCTCAATGAATATTTTTGGGTACTTTTACAGTATAGGAGGCCTTTGATTTTTCTCTTTTAAAGCTTGGCGCAATTTGGGTTTCATAAAGTGAGATTTGTTCTCATATGATATAAATAGCTATGAATTCAAACCTGATGAACTTTTATACTTTTTCATACATGTAAACATTATATATATATACTAGTTCCGTCCGGCGTTGCCCGGACCCGTGATTCTTAAATTTCTACTATTTTATAGTTTTAACTCGGTTTTGTCTGATATACTTGCCCGACGACTGTGTGAAAACTTGTTTAGAAAAATTCTGATAATTATATTTAATATAATAATTTTAATTCTGATGATTTCACAAACTCGGTATTCTGTTAGACCCTGTAATAAATAAATTCTGAATAGATTTTGGTATTAATATCCAACACATAATGCTACTTTGCCGCATTTTTCTCGATTTCTGCAATTACTATACCTCACAAACGAATGCACGGAATTTTATCAAACATCTTAGTCTGTTAGACTTTGAGATAAATAAACGCTGATTATGTTTTGGCATAAATCGGTAAGCAAGTAGCTCTTTTATGCCGCATTTTCCCAGATTTCCATAATATATATATATATATATATAGATGTAGAGGTAATTTAGCCCCAGAAACCACAAGACTTCGACTGACAATGCATGTGCATAGTTTCGATAGCTGAGCGAAGTTCAAAGCCCATCCCAGGAAAATATTTGCAAGCTAAGTGCAATATGGAAAAGTGTGAAAGCTCGAAGATTTTGGGAGAGATGCCCTTGATCTGCGGTGCAGAGCAGATGGGTTTCCTGCACGCCCGAGTTTTTAACGGAACGAGATTCCGTTTTAGATCTGTGTAAAAGGGATCGATTGATACCCATATTAACTTTAATCAGTTATGTTTGTGTTCATTTTATACTTTACTTAGCCTAGAATTGTATATGTACCAGTTATATAATCAAGAGCTTATTTTTAATTAAATATTCATTCAGTGAAATATTGGAACTGTGATTTATTTCAAACACCCGTTTTTCGTCCGCCCCACTTCTACACACATATATATATATATATATACATATATATATATAAAATGTACGGAATTTCATCAAATTTCATTCATTAACCATTATAAAATATATAGATTTTATATAAATATATTACTAATGAGGCGACAGCGTATTGTTTGAAACATTATAAAAAAGTAATTTTAACATGTTTCTAATACAGCACTTGTTATAAAAATGTCCTATAATGAGACATAGTTATTTCAAAAATCGCAAAAAATGTGGTGTAGTACACTGTTAAAAATCTTGTTCTAGTTTGAACCAAAAAAGTTTGTTTTTTGGTGCTCAATATCTGCCACCGTAAGGTGGTGAAATCTTGAACCAAAATTTGGAGCTCCCATTGAAGCATAGTTCCAATACTTGGAAAGAGGTTGAACTAGGAAGCTCCAAATGTTGGTACGAGATTTCACTATCTTATGGTGGCAGTTACTGAGCACCAAAAAATAAACTTTTTTGGTTCAAACTAGAACAAGATTTTTAACAGTGTAGCGTTATCTTGTTGGACAATTTACGTCAAACTTAATCAGAATCTATTTATCTCAAGGTTTAACAAAATATTAAGTTTGATGAGATTCTGTACATTAGTTTTTGAGAAATAACTATTGCGGAAATTGGGAAAAAATAAGACAAACCAGCCCCAGCTGTTTGGTTATTTACACTAAAACACAATCATCATCTATATATGTCAAGGTTTAGCAGATTATGAAGTTTAATGAAATTCCGAGCTCTAGTTCTTTAAGATATATATCATGTGAATCTGAAGAAAAGCGGCAGAGTAGCGCTATATCATGCTGATCGATTTAACCAAAACATAATCAAATAATTTATCCGGAACATAATCAACATTCATTTATCTCATACTCTAACAGACTAAGAAGTTTGGTGAAGTTCCGAGCATTAGTTCTTGAGATATTGTGGAAATCGGGAAAATGCGGGAAAATAGCATTATCTGCTGTAGAATTTACACCAAAATTTAATCAGAATATATTTATAGCAAGGTCTAACAGAATATTAAGTTTGATGAAATTCTGTGTATTAGTTCTTGAGATATAACTATCGCGGAAATCTCGAAAAAATGCGGCACAGAGCGCCACTTGTTCGGCTTTTTACATCAAAAAGTAATCAGCATCTAGGTCAAGATTTAGCAGATTATCAAGTTCATACAAAATTTCATGCATCAATGCTTGAGATATAACTAACGCGGAAATAGGGAAAACTGTGACATAGCAGCGCCTCTATTCAGCGATTTGCACCAAAGCATAATAACTATCTATGTATGTCAAAGTTTAACAGAATATGAAGATTGATAAAATTCGGTGCATAAATTCGTGAGACATAGCTAAGCTATGGCGGAAATCGGGGAAAATGTGACTTAGCAGTGCCTGGTATTTGTTCGGCGATTTACAACAAAACTTAATCAACATCAACTTATAATAAAATACAACTATAAAACTAGTCGTTGGGGACCACCATAATACTTACCCATCATGGATATGTATAATATAATATATGAAAATGACACGTGTGTAAACTGTTTATAAAATGGATTGCAATTCCAAAACATAATTTAAACTTACATCTAAATATTTTTAATATACATTTTTAATATGCTCTACAACTGAATTGCTAACGAACCAATTTCGACAAATTACATAAAACGCCAAACTACTCAAATAGTACCGAATTGCATAAAAGAAACATCCCTATAACTCCAAAAATAATAATCCTATTAACTAACAGTTTACTGCATCGGATTAAGCGTCTCATTTTTAATTAAAATATATCTTTGAATTTGAATGAAATACAAGGTCATGAAGAATCGAAAAATATGGAAAACAGAATTATAAATATCTCGGCAACTAATAATTCGATCGACTTCGTTTTTTATGCAAAATTTGTTTTATTGAATTGCCTTTTACGTCCATTCCTTAAAATAAAAAAAGTCGAAAATTTTTTCTATATCTTTCAGCAGAACGAGTTTTTCGAGAGTCCGAAAAAAATAGTTTCGGATAACCAAGGTTACTGATATTAAATAGACTTCGTCCCATTCTTATATACTAAATACATAAAACATTTCAAGTCTCTATCTCAATTTGTTCGAGATATAGAGCGTTTACAGACACACGGACGGACGGACGACAATTTTTTTTTTTTCTAGAAATATGTTTTCCAGTATCTTAAAAGTGTAAATCCATCAAAAAAAAAAAAAAAAAAAAAAATCGATTTTCATAACGATTGCAAGATTTACCCTATACTACGTTTGATGGGTAAGTAATATAGTACTTGCAATATTGTGCATGCTATATTAACACTAATCAATGGATATATGGATACAGCCCCTCATATTTTTGCTTCCTTTTGGGAACAGCTGATTTTGAGCTTCTTTCAACAATAAGTTTCAGAATAGTCAACCTATGTTTTTGAGACTTTCACAGAAGTTGTTCTATAACACATTAGGGGCTGTGTAAATATAATTTTATCATTCCACGGGGAAAGGGGGGGGGGGTTGTCTTTTGATAGCTATATCATTTTTGATCCATCAAAATTTTCTTTTTTTATTAGCAACATGCTGTTTTTGGTTCAAAACAATATGTCATCGTTTTTTAGTCTGTTATCTATTTGTATGAAAATACGATGTTTGTATTGTAATCAAAAATTGTAATTATTGTAAAAATATTTAATTCGAAAATATGGTATACCCCTAGATTCCTTTTCTTCTTCATGTATGCATGCATATATAACAATCACTGTTCGAGAAACCATTTGTAGAGAATTTTTAAAATGAAGTTTGTGTTTATTAATAAGTAAAAGAGAAAGAATGTTGTCAACTTGTTTTGTTGATAAGAATTTCTATTTCACCACCCCTTTTTTCGTGCTGGGCAAGCGCAACAAGACTTTATTACTGTTGAATGCATTATGTAACAAAAAGGTATTATAAAATATTTAATTACATCAATTTCTTTTAAATGTTACATGATATAAAGTGATATTTTATTGACTTCTCTTTCTTTAATAACTTAAGTATGCGTAAAATAAATGTAATCAGTTTTGTATAGCACTCCAAACAAAAGAAATAAATTCTAAAAATATAAATAATTTTTAGACTTTGGTAACGATATCTTTATGGAGGGAGGGGGGGGGGCGAAAGATGATAATACATATCTGAAGGGGGGGGGGTCCAAAATTATATAAAACTGATAACGTTATATATGCGCAGTCCCTTATGCACATTACATTTTGATTGCATTAGCGCATTCACTGTGAAACATTATTTAGTAAACCTGTTCATTTTTCATACAATTCTTATTATTTTTAAATTCTGGTGACATGGTATTGTGTACAATGTTGTTTGTAATATTTTCGGAAAAGAACATTCTTTTATATTAAGAACTCAGCAAACTATAAGCAAAAAACGTGGCAAAAAATGGGACTGTTTTAGTGCAAAATTTTATTTTTTCGACTAGTATACATGTTCTCCACATAAAAAATTAACGCAGTTTATAACAATAAGCCTCTTAATCATAATTTATAGTTTGAACGCTTTTGCTACACTTGTTTTGACAGGGTTATCAAAAAATATTTGTTCTTTTTCAATCTGTTGACGGTCCTCTATGGGGATTTGAGAAAAAATCTTCGCGGAAATGCATGATCTGTACTATTCTGTTTATACATCTGGAGTTTCAGGATAATTCCTCATGTATTTTTCTAGATATTTAACAAAACGTGTAAAATCGCAACTCACTTTTCCTTTTTGTTCATACAGTGTATGCATAACTATATTGTATGCATTTATATCAATTTTGTATAAAATAAAATCTAAAAATAACTTCTAAGTACGCCATTTGAATTATACTAAAATGAAAACTACTATAATTTTCAGTCCTAAGCCTGGAAAAAGTGTAAAGAAGAACTACCATAGCCGTTTTTTTTTAATTGTACAAGTATCCGGATTTTTCATTAGCAGGATCGGCCTCTGTCCCGACAGTTCAGGATAATCTACTTTATATCGTTTTAAGGCGATTCTCAATAAACACTTTCCTCTGCTGAATAAAACAGGAACTTTCTAATCCCATTTTAAACACAAAAACATGATATTTGCGGGTGTAATTATTGAAGTGATATGTACAGTGATTGAACATTTTTTTTTTCATTTACTGAAAAATTAATTACAGTTATTAGCGATTTACGGCATTTCTTTTCTTTCTTCCACTGTCGCGTCCAGAAATTCGGTTCAAGATGCCAACTTTAACAGCATTTACTGAAATATTTTGTCTTTAGGCGAAAATGGAAAAAACAATTAAATTACATAGTTTCCTAAATTGAACATTTGATAATTTGATACGTTTAATAACAAAAATGAAATTTAAAGTATGTCTGAAAGTAGCCAGCTTGGATTTGAGTACAGTTTTAAATACAAGCAATAAATTACAGAAAGCAGAAAAAATTGTATGTCGAAAGTGGCGTTTTATCAGGATCTTATGTTTTTTGGATGGCGGTTTATAAAGATATTAAATAATTATCCCCTCATTCGGATGAAGATGCAGGACATTCAGAAATTAATTATCCATGCGGGTTCAGCGCCGTGCGAAAGGGGGGGGGCGAAGGGGGCGGTCGCCCCGGGTGCGGAAGTTTAGGGGGCGCCAAATTTATACTACCAACTTCATTTTTGGCCTGTCATAAGAAAAAGTTGGGAGGGGGGACGCCAAATTTTAACTTTGTCCCGGGAGCAATTTTCTCTTCGCACGCCCCTTTGCGGGTTAATTTTTTAAGCAAGTGACAGTATTACAAGTACCTCGTGTCAAGTGTCCCGCGTAAATAGGAGCTGATTTACGTGGGACATCAGGCAATATTAATAACATGTTAACGAAATATGTTTTAAAGAACACTTTTTTTTTTCAAAATGATCTGCAATCATCATCTTAAATTAAAAGAAAAAAAAAAAAAAACATAATATATACCTGAAGTATGAACTATTTTCTCCGTCATTACTATTAGCACAACATCTGTTTAACCATGCTATCCGAAATCTGGTCCTTTACAATGAATTAATGAAAAGAATTACACCACCGAATGACGAACAACACAAATAAAATAATAAAGAACGAAATACATGATGCAGCAACATTATGGGAAAATGTTTTGGTTTATGTTTGGCACCGTCTGCCCTTAGTGAATTTTGCTGATTTCAGTATGACTTATCCTTGAAAAGAAAAAAAGAATGGATTTGGTTGTTACTGTAATTTATGTCTTAGTGTCGATTTAATTCATGTTATACAATGAAGTTTGTGAAGGCTTCTGCTATTACTTGGTTGTAATTATATGAAATGCACTTTATATTTTTATTCAAAAATAAAAAAATAAATAAAAAACTATCACTTTTTTTAAGTTTAGACAAATAAAATAGTAATGGATTATATGTTCAATATATATGCCAGGCAAATGCCGCCCTTTAGGCTTGCGCCCTGAGGCGACCGCCTCACTTGCCTCACGTCTGGCGCCGGCCCTGTTTCCATTAACGGCATTCGGGCCGGGCCGGGGCTTTGCTTCTGATGACTTGGGCTGGGTTGGACGGGCCTTGTCACTAATCTTTTCGGGCCGGGCTCGGGCCTTAATTTTTTTCCCTGGAGTATCGGGCCGGGCCGAGCCTAACCTTTTTTTTCCGTGCGAAGCCGAGACTGATTTCGTTTTTTCTAGTCTTCACGGACCAAAATAATCAGTTCCTGTTGAATCTTCCCGTATGGTGGGGCTTGTTGAGCTCAAATCAATTGGTAGGCCTCCCCACCTGGATGAATCTGAATCTTCCCGTATGAAAATCCTTTTCTCGACGTGGAAAAGTCTGGCTTGGTCCAAAAATTTTTGCAAAATAGGTATATACTTTTAAGTTGTCATTATTCTACAATTAAACATTATAATTTATTCTTTTTAAAGAATCGTAGATCACTAGGCGTCTTAAAATAGAATTAAACATACACACACACACACACACACACACAAAAAAAAAAAAAAAAACATGATTATGACGGAATTTTCGTTTAAACTGAAAACTGCAAATTTCTTTAAAACTGTTCATTCATGCAAAATGAATACAACAATACGCGAGAAAAAAAAAATATATATATATTAAACATTTACATCTGCTAAGAAGGAAACGTAGTTTTTTCTTTCCAATGTCTTAGAAGATTTTACTTTTACTATATACCATCTTTTAGATTTTTTTATGTATTAATAATACTAATGATAACTGAAACATTTACGTACAACAAAGGTTCATTAAAAGCGTAAATATCGCAGCCTATGGCACTTCTGCATAAATAGAGATTATAAACATGAAAGAAAGAAAAAAAAGACTAAGATAAGTTTTTTTGGTCTCAACTCTTCCGTTAGAGTAAAGATCAATGTTCTGTAGAAATTCATCCGAGCTTGCCGGGTTCGGGTCGAAATTTTAACTTTCGGGCCGGGCCGGGTCGGGCCAATATTTTTTTCGTTCGGGCCGGGTCGGGCTCGGGTCAAAATTTTAACTTTTGGGCCGGGCTCTGACCTGGAATTTTCGGCCCGTGCAGACAGAGTGTAATCCCCTTTTCCCCTTCTGCTTTCAGTATTTCCTCCACATATGCAGAAAACTAATTATATTATTAGAAAACTAATGATTACAACCTAATATTCTGTAGTTTTTAAAAGAAATCCTTTATTAATGGTTTCTCGTAGCGTGGTGACAAGTTAAAATTATTTATTATGATCAATTTTGAGGTTTCTTTTTTAAACATCTTATACTGTACGTAGATAAGCAAAATAAAAGTTGGCCAGGGAATACTTGTGTCGATCAATTTATCATTTTATTACAGTTGTGATAAATATTTTTGAAATACCTTGTATACAGATGTGAGAAGTACCGGTTAAATTAAATTACCATGACTATTGTTTATAGCATTTGTTTTTACTAACTGTTTGTAACATTAATCATTTCCAGACGGTTCAAATGTTGTTAAAACTCTGAAAAATCCTAATTTCATTGGTAAAAAAGTCAGCATTACATTATTTAAGCAAAGTTGTAGTTTTAACATAACCATGATTTACTTTCCACCAACTCAAATAATCATACTGCATATTAAATTTACATGAAATGAGATCAAATAAAATACAAAATTATAGCTTGCGAACATTGTTAAACCCATTCTAATGCAAATTATTGAATATTTAGCAATAAAATTAAATGGACTTGTCCCACTTCCAAAATCAACGGCTCAATTATTGTTATGAAATGTTTGAGTAAAACATATCACTTCAAAGAGGCATGGCTACAAGATCTTCAGTCTCAGTAGTGATTTCAGTCTTGAAGAGATTTTTGGCTGATAGTAAATTCTTCTTTATATAAAAAAATAATAGCAATTTTACTATAAAGAAGCTTTGATCACATTCTTTTATTGTAAAAGATCAATTTTTAGCCACTATGCAAGATATAGAAATCTTCTATCCCATTTTCATTTGGTTATTTCTAATACTCAGAAAAATTTTCAGTCTTTTCAATGGACTTCTTGCACCCATGCAAAATGGATTTCATTTCTAACATACCAATGATCTTGCAACCATTCATCTAAAATAGTCTAAAAAGTCTTAATAAATGTTAGATTGCGAAGTTCTTTGAAATTTTCTACCTTTATAGGATCTTCGTTTTGATACCAATCTTCAGTGCGCTCAATTTTATGTTCTTCACCTGAAAGTGTCGTCTTATATACATCCAAATGCATCCGATTGACTTTATGTGCCAGATCTATTTATTCACATACAGGAAAATACGGTAATGAGACTTCAATGTATCTTTATGGGATGATAACAGAGATATTGACGAGATTATGCTCGGGATGAGATCCATTCAAGAATATCCGACATTACTTGTTCTGCTATACCATCGGGCTCATACAGGAGATTGTGAAAAGCTTTGGGATACATCTGAAATAAAAAAAAAATTTAAATTTCCCAAGGAAAGACATAAAACTTTTAACAGAACTAAAATTTAAATTTAGTTTCAAAACTAGAGATGGGAATTCTTGGAAAAAACCCGGAAAAATTGGGGAAAAATCCCGGTTTTTTTCAGTTTTTTCTAGGGATGGCACGAATAGTGATTTGGCCGAATACCGAATATTCGGCCAAATTTTAGGCCGAATACCAAATATTCGGCCAAATTTTAGGCCGAATAGTAAAAAATTTTTTCCAATAAAGAAAATAAGTTTTGATTATATATAATTTAAAAAATAGGAGCTCATTAATAATTGTTACTCTTAAATGTGCTTTTAAATGTATTTTTAAATTTGAAAAACTTATTTTAACACGAAAAAATTATGAAATTGCATTATATCCTTTATTCTAATGTACATCAAATTGATTTTCAGTAAGTCAAGATGGGAAAATATTTCCATTAAAATATGAAGAATGTACTTCACTTTTACTGTCAACTGATGCTTCTTGCATCCAAAATCAATAATATTTTTATTCTCTCTCTCTCTCGGAACTCACAAGGACATATTTTCTGAAATAACCTTTAATGAAGTAAATTTGATCATTTGGAGTTTGTGTCCCTTGTGATAAGCAAATTTGTAAGAATGAGACTGTTCTGAAATCAGATGCCAAGCTGTAAATTACAAATTACGTTAAAGCAAAAGGTTATGCTTAAAGTAGAATGCATATGTTAACAAAATCTTTGACATTTGAATCGGCACATACAATATTCAACTTCAATATTCCACTTATTCAACAAGCATTAAAAGGATAAACAGAAATTGATAACAACATGAAGGAAGGAAGATTAAATTAAAAATATATATATAATGCTACATATTTAAGTCAGTAATTATGCAAATAATTATTTAAATGTAAAAACTATAGAATGAAAAAATTATTTTGTTCAGTATTTAGAATTTATATTAAAATATTTATAAAACCATCTTCATAAAGCAAGTTGTCTCATCTAATGTGTATCGAGTTTGACACCAGTTCTGCTTTCAGATGTACCATTGTATTTGGAACGGTGATATAATATGTTTAATTTTAAAAATAAATCTTCGTTAACACACCTAGTGAATAAATTTTTTTCATTTCTTACTTTATAGAAAATAAGTTATGAATTTCATAAGAGCCTTTTTTATATGTGCATGGAATTTGCAGACATAATAAATATTCGAGCGTTTTAGAATAAGGCAGTGTTTTTATATCTTGAATTGTAATATATCATTCTCTAATGATGACATTTCCCGTACAGTTAAATCTCCAACTTGGGCAGCATTTTCTAGAATATCACTATTTTTTCTAGAAAATACAGAAAGGCTGTATATTTTTTAGTATCTGAATAACTCTATATTTTGTAAGAGTGAGAATGACTTCATAAATGAAGTAGCCAATCTGGATTAGAGAAAAAAAAATTGCAAGAATGAAATTCTTTAAATCCGAAATTTATTTGGCAAGATATCTTTCACTATTCGGTGATATTTTAGCAGTATTTGGCAAGATATCTCTAAATATTCGGCTACAGGTATTCGGCCGAAGTATTCGGTCAACAAGCCTTCAATATTCGGCCAACCGAATATTCGGCAAAAGGGCCGAATAGGCCGAATACCGAATAGTGGCCGAATATTCGTCCCATCCCTAGTTTTTTCCCGAAGGCTTATTTTTCAATTTTTCTGAACTGGAAAAATTGAAATTTCATTTATGAAATAATATAGTGAAAATTTTGTAATAGCTACATTCTTATACTTTTTATTTTATTTATTTTTATGTTGAGTGTCCCACGTGAAAACTTTAATGTGGGTAATCTGATCTCTGAGCAGAAATCTGTTTGAGAAGACTTGAAAGGATCCTTCACATTTTTTTCTTGTTTGAAACACAAGACCCTTCGCAAAATTTCTCTTAAAAATAGACATTTCAGAAAAAAGTTTAATCAACAAATTGAATCTTTCGCAAATGCAGAGAATGAAGAAAAACAAATCTCATGCCGTATAGCAGCTGAATCTTATCAAGTTGTATATATGTATAAATAACGTTATTCAAAATGTCTAAATAGGAACCTAAATATAGTAATAATTTCTTATTCACAAATTCTGAATATATTTTGTACACGTATATACAAAAAGTTCACAATTTCACAAAAACAGGATTGCATGAAAAAAATCTAGATATGTAATTAAATGCAACTTCTCTTTTTAAAAATTAATTCATGTGCAAAATTATTTCAATAATATGCCGATTAATGAAAATGGTAAAATTAAAAATTTAACATTAAATTTTGAAGCATGCATTTATTACTTTTATTTATCTTTTCAAGAAGTAAGTATTGAATTCGTGAAAAATTTGACTTCCAGTTTTTGGTGTATTTAACCGTTTTAGAAGGTCCTGAACACGATTTGATGGTTTTTGGAAAATATCTGTCACTCTGTGAGTCTGTATGTGACAAAAATTTTATGGGCACTCTATCTCAAGAACTGATGCACATAATTTCACAAAACTTTAGATTCAGTTACACCTTGATATAAACTCGAGATGTTTAGTTATTAGTATATATCGCCAAACCGATGGCGCTGCTATGCTGCATTATTCATAATTTCCACAATAGTTCTATATTAAACTAATGTATGTATTTTTATAAAGTTTCAGATTAGGTTAATCTTTCATATAACTTCGTGCTCATTACGTTTTAGTGTAAATTGCTCAACAGATGACGCTGCTATGCTGCATTATTCATATTATTCATGATTATCGCAATAGTTCTATCTCAAGGACTAAAAGACGATTTTTAAAAAAATTAAACTGCAGCTTCAGACAGTTCCTGATATACATTAATGTTGTTTAGTTTTTGTGTAAATTGCCCTATAGGTGGCACTACTATGCTGCATTTTTCAAGATTTCGTTATAGCTGATTAATTGAATGTTTTTTCAAAGTGTTGAATCTAAAATTGACCTCCGTTTTATCTTCATAATGTACAGTAATGTTGCAAAAACATGGGCAGTTTGCAGTAGAAAAGTACGACTGCGATGAAAAAAAACCCCCATATTTTAAAACATGTAACTATGTTCCAAATTATACTTTCCCTCTTGATTAAACTTTAAATTTTTGTAGTTTTCTAAGCACAGTAGAAGTTTATTTCTGTATGTACACTGAGAAACATTTGTGGAAACGTTACTCCGTAAAATTGGTGGCAGCATTGCTGCCTCAAGCTTTATGGAGTATTTTAACCGTTAAAACCGGTGTAACATTGTCATGTTACACCAGTAATATATGTTTAAATTACACCATTGCATATGTGAAAACAATTACTCCATGAAACTGGAGGCAGCATTTGCTACCATTTTTACACCAATTGTATGGAGTAACGTTTCCACAAATGTTTTACAGTGTAACTGCTTTTGTTAATTCCTCAAATAGCGAGCATTTTCTATTTGTAGTGTTCTGTTTTCATACCTTTTGAGTTCCACTCTTAGAAATATAAAATTACTATGTGGAAACATTATTGAATATGGTTTCTTACTCAAGAATAGAATACCAGATTTCAGGATAAAAAGAAAAAAATTACGTTTAATTAAACTTTAAAAAAATATTTTGCAAATTGCGAATATTTAAAATCGCTATTTATACTAAAATAGAAAAAAAAGCTAAATTTAAAGTGGAGAATAATTTAAATTTTATAATATTTTTAATTTTATCTGAGTGAACATAGGTATGTATTTCTGTTACGAAAACCATATTTTGGAAAGATAAAGAAATATAGTCGTTGATTTTAGCTGTTTTGAACCATAAAAATAATGCAATAATTGAATTATTGTAAAATTTCTTTCTTCAATGAGACCATGCAAAATATTCTGAGTACACGCGAGACGTTCGCTGCACACCTGAACAAACCATAAGAAAACATAAAAGGAGTAATTACGGTATTTACTAAATTTTTGTGGATGGTGCCATGCATGGATTTTGAAGATGGATTGCAAATATATCAGGAAAAACAAAATCATCACACAGGAAAAATGAACAAATGCGTGTATAATTTGTTGCAAGCATTCAGTCGTGAAATGCAGTCGTTAAATCGGGCTTCAAGATTATTAGATGATTATGAATTTTTTATTTAAAAATAGATAAGACTATGATGGATACAAAAATCTATAATTTTGAGAAAAAAGACAAAAAATGGATGCTAAACGCACAAAAACTCGAAAACTCGTTAACATTCACATCGTACATCGCATTGAACATCGCTGAAATTCAAAAATCGTAGCAGACAAAATTTAGTAAATTACGCTAAAAGTCAGATACAATTTCCTTTTTATCAATGTAAAAAAAAAAAAAAAAAATCGTAATAAAAAAAATTTGTTAAAAATTCAAAAATTGCTGTAAAAATTGCGAATAAACTTTTTTAAGAAGAGAACTAAATTTACTGTATTGGGTTGAAAGAATGAAACCGTACTTCTTTCAATAATGTAGAAAAACCGCCTAAAAATTTAAATGAAATAAATCTAATAAAAAAAATCGAAAATCGGGCTTCAAGGTGCAAAACTTCATGTATAGAGGTACCTCCCCCAAAATTTTGTAACTATGTGCAGCGGTCTCTTCAGAACAACGCTGACACACTCACAAACTTGTCTCTTTATTATTATAGATCTATTTAACAATTTAATGTTCCCTAGCAATTAATACATGCGTGTGAGATCAATCCAGGTGATTCTAAATTTACAAAATGTCTAGCGTAATGCTTTTTTTTTCTAATTTTGGCTTTGTTTATTTTGCTAGGATGTTCTGTCCCTTACGAGCTACGCTCTCCAACTGCCGTTCAAGCATTGCAAATTCTAAAAACACGCTATCGATGGGATTTAAAAATATTATGAAAGATTGAATTATGATTAAAAAGAAGAAAAAAATCGATTTATGAAGCATATGGCTCGAGTAAATAAGTATATTTTTAAATCTAAACTGTTTGGCATTGTTGATATTTGGTCATTTTAAGTAGATCGTAATATCTTACATTTATTGCTTTTAATATATATGTGACGATTTAAGGAGAACTCGAATTATTTCCACTGGTTAAAAAGAAACACACAGTCATGGCAAGCGAGGGAAAAAACAAAATAAATAAATAAATGTAGAAGATCCAATAATTAGTCATGGGCTGCTGTAAATTCATTTATTAAATTCGTAATAATGAGGAAGGAAAAGCTCCTTTTGCAAAAATTCCATCATTATTTCAGCGAGCTGTCCTCATCGAAGAAGCAACCCAAGAAATCTTTTTCATCTCGAGACTTCCACCTTTTAAACTAAAAAGAAAGTTCTGGAACATTCTGTAACCTCAAACCATCATTCTTTTATGTAAACAGAATTCTTGTCCAGCTACGAGGCTATTTTCCACAAACGATAAATTTATTTAAAAAAAAAATTATTTAACCAATTTATAATTGACTCAGAATTTTAAATATCTTAGGCAGACGATTTTTATAAATAATTAATTTTAAGAGAAAAAGAAAAGAAATGAATTTATTAATATGCACACATCAAAGGTTGACGTAGGAAAAATAAATAAATAGATAAAATAAAATAATGATATTTTTTGAAAGGTATGGTTTTGGAATAAATTTAATAAGACTTTCTTAAAAAGGGTTGATAAAAACATAGAAGAAATCAGTTTTATTTGGAATATTAAGAAATAAAGTTTTAATTAAGAATATTTTTAATTTAGAGCCATCTTTTTAAATTTACGCATACTGGAATAATGTTTTTTTAAGGCAAATTAAGAATTTATATCGTCTGCATAAGGATTAACAGATTAGATTTAGAAACAAGATTTTAATTTAATAATTTGAAGTAAGTACGGAATATTATTATAAGAAAATTAAGATAGTATAAAGGTTAGTTTTGGCGAAAAATTTTTAAATTTGTAATATTATCCCCCCTCCCCAAGACTTTGTATGAAATTGATAGTTAAATAAAACTACAAGTTCAGACAACAGAAATACAATAATTTAGAAAAGTTAAATTTTGGAATAAAACTGTCAAACTCAGGAAGCCAAGAGATGGAAGAAAAGAAAATTAACGCAATATAAAAAATATTAGCGATTAAAATAAAATAGTTAAGAGAAAATAATTCTGAATTAAATTTAGGTAGGAGCATTTCCCTGAAAGAAATACAATAATGTTACAACATCACTTACCATTTGTAAGTGCATAGGAGATAATACATATAATAACAGTAAATAAGTTATGAATATTAATAAGCAAGAGATAAAAATATAATAAAAACAATAAAAATTCGTTCTCATGGAAGTTTAAATAATTACAATGACTTAATGCATAGTTTATTTTAAATAAGTCCTTTAAATGAAACAAGTCTTTCAATAGTATATATAAAAGAGTCTTTTCCAATGTTCTCTGAATACAGTCTCTTTAATTAAAAATCTTCAAACCTAGTTTAATCTTTGGTTTAATGTTATGTTGGATCCAACATCTTTCAGTAATATATCAATTTTTCAATAATAAATAGCATCACTCTCAATATCAATAATAAATAATATAGAAAAATTTAAATAATAACAATAACAACAATAATAAGTAATAGTATAATAAGACTCCATATGCTAATATTTTTCAATAAGAGTATAATTAATACTAAACTTCATTATAGAAATCATAATAATAATAATAATAATAGTAAAACAAGAGTATAATCAAAAGAAAGTATCACTATTTGTTTATTATTGATAGGGAAAATATTGGTTGAGGATAAAAATAATTACATAGCAACTAAATAATTTTCTTATCTTCTAATAGCATAAGAAAGTATTTTTTGCTAGCCGAACGTATAAATAAAAGAAATCATAATAATTCCAAAATCCAAATAAAATTAAATCTAACTATTTAGAAAATGGACTCTCAACCAGTATTTCCTTACAATAATTCCTCTCTGATACTCTTTTACAAAATTGTCAAATTTGGTTATAAGTTTTCAAATGCCAAATGTAGAATAATGTTTTATCTAAACATGGTTTATAAACTTTAATAATAAAATACATTAGGAATAAAAGGTGTCATTCTTAATTGAGAAATGGAAATAAAAATAGTGTGCTTTTTTGAAAAACTCTTAGTACTTGTAGTTTTCACAATCATTGAAAATCACATATTAAGTTATAGGTTTGAGTAGAGTCATCAAATTTTATAACTGTTATCACATAATATCTGCTGAATAAATAGAGTAATACTAATGTCAATAAATGAGTAAAGATAGTTAGACTTATATACACTTAAAATTAATTTATCAACATCAATTTGAAAGCTTTTACAATCAAAGTGTACACCTTATGCCTGCATAAGGAGCCCAATTTAACCCCAAAAACTCCCAAAAACAAGTAATATTCTTGTAGGCCTCCAAGAACATACCTGCTAATGTTGAAAATTATGGTGATAAACTATTTAAAGAATAAGAATTAAAACTTAATCTACTGTCTTGACTTTAGTTTGATCTAGTGATTGGTGATTGTATCTGAGGTTTTGTTTGTTTTTTGGGTTGCTCATGAAACAGTTTAAAATCTTCTGGTGAAAAATAGGGTCTTAATTTAGAAACATGCACAATAACGGAATTCTGTCCTGTCTCATAATTAAATTTATCTATTTCATAAGTTACATCAGAAAGCTTATTTATAATTTTGTATGGTCCAGAGAAAGTAGGTTCTAATTTTCGAGTGTTAGGGTATTTAAATTCTTCATAAATTACAGAGTCTTGTATTTTTAATGGGCATTCGACAAAATTTCGATCATAGAGCCTTTTACTTTTAAGGTGAAATTCCTGAGTTCGCGCTTTCGCAATTTTGAGGGCTTTGTCTACTGATGGGTAATAGTTTTGTTTTAAAGGAGATTCATAAGGCAATTGACCATAAAATAAATAGGCAGGTGGGAACTTGGTGATAGAATGGGGCGTATTGTTGTATTCTTCGATGACTTGGTTTGAAACTAGTGGGGTGGAAACTTCCACGAATTGTTTGACAACCCGGTACCATTCTGTGGTACTACTAGGAGGATTTATACTAATATTGTTTTTGAATTCTGGTTTTAAACCATCAGTTAAACCTTGTAATAGTATATTTTCACTAAGATGTAATTTCCTACCAATTTCCACTTTCTTACGAAAATAAGTTTCTAAATTGTCTAAATTATCTAATTTCAGATTTGAAAAATCAGAAAAACTCGGGATGTCTAATTGAATGAATCTTTTTATCAAAATTTTCTTAATTTGTTCATAATCCGTACAATTTAAACAGTCATTGATATAAATTTTTTGAGCTTCCCCTTTCAGATATTGCGCAATAGAATTAAATTTCCATTCTAGATTTTTCTGTTCCCTATCACATGTTTTATCAAAATAAGTTAACCAAGACAAAATGTTCATTCCAGAACTCGGGTCAAACGGTACGAACTTAGGACCTTCCATAATTTTTTTATTCTTACTCATTAGAATAAATGAAGCACTTCTATTTTCTTTATTAAATCCTGATCGTAAAATCATTCGCAATAAATTTCAAAGTTAATGATTTCTATCAATTACATATTTTTTCAAACTTACTATATTTAGCTGCTAACTTTAACCAGAAATTTTATCTAATAAAACAGAAATTGTAAATATCATAGATATACCTTAAATTGGGATCAACTTTTAATTCTATTATTTTATAGATCATAAACAGATTCAAAAATTTTAATTATACGTAATTTCTTACTTAAAATCACAAAATTTACTGAAAAAATTAATCATATTTATCAGTCAAAATTCTAGCAACAGCCTTGCACAGTTCCATATTTCTTACTGAATTTAAATAAATTATAAGAATCCGGGAACCAAAGCTCACTGTCACTAGAAATTCTAACAAATAAAGGAAAAAAAAAATAAATGCTAACTTAATTTTCAGCTCAAATGTTTAGTTGTAGGAACATTACCATGAAAATACTGTATTCTGAGAATAGTTCTTGATAACAAACAATATCAATAAATTAGAAAATGTACCTTTTAAAAAATAACTTGAGCTTCTAAGTTCTTTTATACTTCATTATTATTACGAACTTATCTTTAAACGTGCATAAAAATATCATAATAATCTTAATAAGTAACAGTAAATATCTTAAGAACATCATACTCCTCAATTAAATCCTTAAGAATAAAAATATTTCAATCTTCAACACATAATAATGATAATAAAAATACTCATAAATAGGTAAGTAAGTAAGATTCACAGATAAATAATCAAATAAATAAACCTGACAAACAGAGAATAAATAATCTACACAAATACAATAAAAGGATACACAAAATAATTAAATACATCTAAAAATAACTCACTAATAAGAAGAAATTCTGAAGAGGATCCTAGGGGAGACAAGAACCCCGAAAATTATCCAGGTAATTAGCAACCGACGTTCAGCTGTCCCTGTAAGTTTTTTTTTCTTTTTCTTGTCATCACTACCAGTAATACTTTAAGTCTATGATCGCATATTTGGGCCGCAACAAGATGAATGGCAGTTCGTCGTGGCGCTTCTATTCCTTATTAAATCCACTTCGAAATCACCAGGTCTCAAAAATTTATCATTATGACGAAAAATATCAAGCTTCAGGAATTCACGAGAAGTCAATTATCGGCGATTCACAAACCTATCATCATTTCGTTCCACAGCCGATTTCATTAGCAAGCAGAAAATTTTCTTTACATATTCGAAAAAGGCAGCACAGATAAAAAATCCTGTCGACTTTTCGATTAGTTGTGACGATTTAAGGAGAACTCGAATTATTTCCACTGGTTAAAAAGAAACACACAGTCATGGCAAGCGAGGGAAAAAACAAAATAAATAAATAAATGTAGAAGATCCAATAATTAGTCATGGGCTGCTGTAAATTCATTTATTAAATTCGTAATAATGAGGAAGGAAAAGCTCCTTTTGCAAAAATTCCATCATTATTTCAGCGAGCTGTCCTCATCGAAGAAGCAACCCAAGAAATCTTCCTTTTCATCTCGAGACTTCCACCTTTTAAACTAAAAAGAAAGTTCTGGAACATTCTGTGACCTCAAACCATCATTCTTTTATATAAACAGAATTCTTGTCCAGCTACGAGGCTATTTTCCACAAACGATAAATTTATTTTTAAAAAAATATTATTTAACCACTTTATAATTGACTCAGAATTTTAAATATCTTAGGCAGACGATTTTTATAAATAATAAATTTTAAGAGAAAAAGAAAAGAAATGAATTTATTAATATGCACACATCAAAGGTTGACGTAGGAAAAATAAATAAATAGATAAAATAAAGTAATGATATTTTTTGAAAGGAAATTTGGAATAAATTTAATAAGACTTTCTTAAAAATTGTTGATAAAAACATAGAAGAAATCAGTTTTATTTGGAATATTAAGAAATAAAGTTTTAATTAAGAATATTTTTAATTTAGAGCCATCTTTTTAAATTTACGCATACTGGAATAATGTTTTTTTAAGGCAAATTAAGAATTTATATCGTCTGCATAAGGATTAACAGATTAGATTTAGAAACAAGATTTTAATTTAATAATTTGAAGTAAGTACGGAATATTATTATAAGAAAATTAAGATAGTATAAAGGTTAGTTTTGGCGAAAAAATTTTAAATTTGTAATATATATGAATGAATTCATTATTTTATAGTTTCCTTTCTTTTTTAATATTCACGTGTAAATATAAATTTTATGACTAATTTTCAATATTTTCCCGCTTTTAACACATAATTATCTAATTTTAATTAAAAAACTTTTTCTTCTGTTTATATTAGTCAAGTGTAAATAATTTTTTAATTGAAATGCAATATTATTTTTTGCACTGCTTCTGCATCAGGCGACTATATAAAATTAGAGCTTTTTCTAAGATATATATTAAAAAAATTCTCTAGAAATACTGAAAATTTTCATAAAACATCGAAAAAAAGGAAAAAAACCTTAGAAAAATTAATCAGATTAGAAGGGAAAAAAATGCAGTCTGCACACAGGGTGCTTGTAATGTATATTCGATGTATAGTAAATTCCTATATATAGTTTTTGCTCCAATAAAACTTTTTAATGAAACGGTTTTGGAAAAAAAAATAATAATTAATATCGCTTAAAAATTATTCGATACAAAAACTGTCTGCATTAGCGTGTTTATTAAAAAATTCTCTGTAATAGTACACATTTTTATATTTTTGTATGCAATAGTTTCCTTAATATTAGCAAAGAAAGACCTCAGAACATAAAAAATCCATTCACTGCAGCGATGACAGTGTTAGTTACTTTTTTAAAGAATAGATAGATGGTCAGCTAGTTCACTTACCTTAAGGCATTTGTCGGATGATGATGCATTTTCATACATATAAATGGCACCTTCCGGAATGCAGAGCTTGTCTTCTTCTCCTTGGCATAAAATGAACGGAAATTTAATGGATGAAATATTTTCTTGGATCTCCTAAATGAAAATTTTATGATATGTTATCATATCGAAAGAACAAACATTTATTGATTACAAAAAAATTGCAAAAAATTTTGTGTAAACACAAGTAATACATTGGTTAAAATTTTGTCCTAGTTTGAACCAAAATTTGATGCTCAATAAAATGATGCTGAACTGTGTTCAAATGAGGGGAGGGGGGGGGGGAGGTTCAAATTTCAAATGGTTATAAAAAACGGAAAAATTGGTCGATTCGTTTGCAGCTTTCGCTAAAACTATTCTTTATGTCAATATTTCCTTGAAAATAAATTTTAAAGATAAATCTCAAAAAATTCCGTTAGTTACACTAAAGTTTAAGGCGCCTCCTAATGGAATTTTTGAGATTTATCTTAAAAATTTATTTTCAAGGAAATACTGACATAAAGAATAGTTTTAACGAAAACCGCAAAAAAAATCGAACAATTTTTCCGTTTTTTTATAATAATTTGAAATTTGAATCTCCCCTCCCCCTTGGACACAGTTCAGTTTGTGCTACTTAACCACTCCCAACGATTCAGATTTTCAACTCAAAATTTAAGTTTGTCTAAGCTTCTAAAAAAATTTAATAAGATGCAAAAAATAACGGTAAAAAATAGTTGTTCGTTATTCCAAAGTCTAAAGCGCCCTCTATCGGCATTTTTTGAAATTTATCTTTATAATTTATTTAAGAAAATACTGACATATTGAATAGTTTTAGAGAAAACCGCGAACGATTCGACCAATTTTTCCGTTTTTTTTTAATAATCATTTGAAATTTTGGACCCTAAACTTTAATGGCGCCTATCTCCATCGGAAGATGTTTGGGATCCTTAGTTTCCTATTTAATATTGTTTATCTTGATATGTACGATCACCTCTTAAAGTTTTGCCCAAGAGTTTAGATACATCCTGTATAATAACAAACAGCTTTAGAAAATTTAAAAGCATTCAGAGAAAAAAATATGAAGAAATGCAGCTGAAAACGTTTGTTAAAAAAGGTAAGTTGATCACAAGGGCCCTTTAATTAATTATAAAATAAAATAAAATGCTTAAAAATCCTCTTATTGCAAGAATTTGATTTGGAGATAAAATTTACATAAAGCTTGATTTTTTTTAATTTTTTTTTGTGGACATTTTTTGTTTTTCTAGAAATTGAAAAAAATTGTTGATTTTAAAGGTTTTTTCTCCCTCTAGTGCATACCAAACAACACAATCTACATAATTATAGATAATATTTTTTGAAAAAAAAAATGTACAACCTTGGAAACGTCTATGAAACAGGCACCAAGCCCAGCTTTACAATAGCCATGAAACCTTAACGGATCTCGCTCCATTGCTTGAACTTCTTTCGGGTCGCTGCATACTAAGGACATATCCATAGCTCCTACTGGAAGTTGAGGAGCGATCACACGAAGAACTTTTGCCAGAGCAATCTGCAAATAGATAAATTCGGTCACAGTAAAATACTAACATAAAAAAAACAACAACAAAAAAAAAAATGTTCGATGTCGTTTTAATTTTAGCATAAACATTTATTTTATAGTCACCATTGTAACTGGAACATTCACTATTCCGACTGTAAGAGTCTTTTGCCCAATGATACGTATATTAGAAAGTCAATGCTTCTGCCAAAGTTTCATTTGCATGAAATCATCTAATTATCGTATGTAGAACTATGCGCGCGGCTGAATTTGTTTAACAATTTAGAAAATGGTTGGTGTTTTCGGTTGAGAATGGACTTTGTGGTGTCCGGATCTATTTTTTTTTTTTTTTTTTTTTTTTTTTGACTTTGTTCTATATTTACAAGAAGAAAATATTTACGCGAAAATTTTCGAATTCCAATTTTTGATGTATTAATACGCTTTAGG
Source organism: Maratus speculifer (assembly GCA_964019185.1). Classification (NCBI taxonomy): domain Eukaryota; kingdom Metazoa; phylum Arthropoda; class Arachnida; order Araneae; family Salticidae; genus Maratus; species Maratus speculifer. Next base: position 10,201,464 of record OZ025298.1, on the reverse strand, counting down.
GGTCAGAGAATCCGAAAAAATATGTTTTTGCAAAATGTCTATATGTGATTATGTGACTCTGTCTGTCTGTGGCAAATTTTGTCTATCTCAAAAACTAATGCACGGAATTTGATAAAAAATTGTAGACAGGTAGTCCTTTAATTTAAATTGATGTTGATTATTTTTTGGTATGATTCGCTCGACAGATAACGCTGCTATGATGTATTTTTTACGATTTACACAATCGCTATATCTAAATAACTAATGCACGGTTTTCCATCAAACTTCAGATTCAGTTAGTCCTGGACATAAATTGAAGTTGTTTACATTTCGGTGTAAATCGCTCAACAGTTGGTGCTTCTATGCTGCATTTTTCACGATTTCCGCAGTAGCTCTATCTCAAGAATTAATACACGGATTTTCATCAAACTTCAAATTCCGTAAATCCTTATATGAACTAGTTCTGTTTATGTTTTAGTGTCTACCGTCTAACAGGTGGCACTGCTATGCTGATTTTTTTCCCGATTCCTGCAATAGTTCTATCTCAAAAACTAATTCATAAATTTTCACCAAACTTCAGATTTAAGTATAGCTAGATAAATATTATTGCTGCTTATGTTTTGGTATAAATCGCCCAACAGGACAAGCTTTTATGTAGCAATTTTTCCGATATCCACAATGGTCAATGGTCTATTTCAAGAACTAATGCACGAAATTTCATGCCTTTACAATCCTCACGACGAGCATAGATTGTCCTTTAATTTTGGCCCTGTGATAGCGAATTTTGAAGGATTAACATGAATGAGACGGAAGAAAGTTTTGGGATTGCCACTATTTTATATGATTGGTGCTGGAATATTAATATTTAATTCATGGTGTACTTAATGTATAATCCTGTTATTATGTAAGCCACGTTTTTTCTCATTTTTATTAACTCAATGGGAAGCATTCGAACATTTTGCTTTGGGTAATGAATATCCGCATTTTATAATTATTATTTATATCTTTACATTTTTTTAAAATTTCGAATGTTTTGAAAGATGCGGAGTCGTGATGTTTGTTAGCAACATACATATTATGAAAATGCAGTATTAAAGTATTTGGTAAAAGCATATAAATTGCCAGTTTTCTAGAACATTCTATACGAAATATTTCACTACAGACGATTTTCTCAAGCTCAGAGCTCAGGATTTCTGGTTTAAATTCCCAACGTTCTACTAATTGAGCCCTCTGGACGATGCTGGGCGGCACAATTAACATACAGCAAAACCACCCTAAAGCGATACTTTTGAACAGCCCTGTATTTGATCTGTCGGTTGCTATATAGACTATGTAATAGGGAAATATAGTTTAGCAAGAAAACTCCAAACTGGTTGAAATTTTCCTTTCTGCAATTTATACTAATAGATAGAATCATACTTGAATACTTTTGTTCACCCCCAGGCCCGGACTGGCTCCTTTGGGGGCCCTCGGCTAGATACTGAAAAGGGGCTCCTTACGGGAAATTTAGCGAAAACAGAATATTCGATTTTATTTTTAAATTTAGGCTTGGATGGCAAAAAACTACATTTAGGCTATTTTGTCACTTGGAAAATAGTTCAGTAAAATGTAAGCTTTTTGTAATGTTAACTTACTTTCACAATATATATTTATATTATTTTTATACACCATACCTAAACTAATTCCATGCTAAAAAAAAAAAAAAAAAAAAAAAAAAAAAGAATTATTCATTTTAAGTGGTTATTACTTAAAAATGAGCGTGAGGTATATTTTTAGTTTCAGGCAATCAAATGACTGTGTCGAAGTCATAATAATCTAAATCCTACTGTGATACCTAAGTAAATATTAAAAGCGACATAACAGAAAAAAAAAGTGGATACGTTTGATCGCAGATCGATCAGAGTATTTCCTTTAATATATCTTTCAAAACAACTTATCCTTTAATTAATAAATCTAAATTGTTGATTTATAATTATTAAATTCTTACATAGATGGTAGCATCAATAAATTTAAAGTAAAAGGAAGTTATTTATTTTAATTAAATTAAAAATGTTCAAATTGAATAATTTAAATCAAATTCAAAATGCAAAATACTTTAAAAACAAATATAAAAAGAAAAATAGCGGAGATATAAATAAAATTTAAAGTTTTTAAAAGCGAAAAAAAAGTGTAAACAAAATTTAAAATGCTGTATCATTAATAAACCGCTCGTTTTTAAAATAGAAAGAAAATTGTAATTAAAATATATATATATATATATATATGAATATTAGTAATAAAATAATAATATAAACCCTTAAATCGGTAAAGAGTACGAATTAAAAAAAAAATCTAGCTTAAGAGGGAGCTGCAAAAATGCAAGTCACCGATTTTGACGAAAATGGTATCGTTGGAAAGATCTTATTGTGATTAGTAAAAAACTCAATTCAACTACCCGTCGGAAATGAGCCGTTTTCGAGATATCCGACTATTTATTGTACGTAGATAGTGAACACTTACTGGGAAGCAGCAAAAAATTTTGGTCCCGATTTTAACGAAAGTGGTATCGCTGAAAAGATATTATCGGGAGGAATAAAAAACTCAATGGGATCACAAGTCGGAAATGAAACGTTTTCAAGATATCCGACAATTTCTATCACGTAGCTAATGCACACTTACTGGGAAACTGCATTAAGTTACATAAATTGTCGGATATCTCGAAAACGACTCATTTCCGAAGGGTAGCTCCGTTGAGTTTTTTACTTCACAATATGATATCTTTCCAACGACATCATTTTCGTCAAAATTGAGACAATATTTTGCGGTCCTCTGTTAGGTGTGCACTACTATACGTAAGTATACGCAGTATACGTAAACTATGTAGCTTAAATTATCCGATATCTCGAAAACGGCTCATTTCCGATGGGTAGTTCTTTTGAATTTTTTACTCCTCACGATAAGATCTTTCCAACAATACCACTTTCTTCAAAATCTAAACTATTTTTTTTAGATTCCCCAGTAAGTATGCACTAGCTACGTTACATAAATTGTCAGATATCTCGAAAACGACTCGTTTCCGACGGGTAGTTTCATTGAGTTTTTTACTCCTCATAATGAGATCTTTCCAACGATACCACTTTCGTTAAAATTAGTGACTTACACTTCTTGCAGTTCCCTAGTTAGTATGGAAGTATAACTTAGGGTGGTTTTCAATCCACTTCTCAATAATTAAAAATTGACTAATTTTTAACTGTAAATGCATAAAATTGATATGCGTGACTATTAAAGGATTTCGGAATAGAATAATTTTTCCATTTTTGGTAAATAAATTATCAAATGGTACGAGATTTTTGTCACGTGACTGCAAGTTTTTCTCCTTTTTAATGATATCGCTTCCAAAAATTCAATTCAAAATGCTAACTTTGACAATATTTCTTAAAGATATAATGTCTTTATCAAAAAATGGAAGACACTTTTCGATTACATAGGTTCTGAATAATAATTTAAAAAAAACAGCAAGACTTATGCATTTCTGAAGAAAACGAATTTAGAAATGTGTCAGGAACTAACTCCTTTGGATTTGAAAGAGGCTCTAATGAATGACAGAGAAATATTTTCACAAATATATTTTTTATAATTCATCTTCAAAAGTTAATCATGTTTTTACCGTCTTTTTTTTTATTCTTTAAATCTAAACTTCATTAATTTTATAATGAATTTTTATTTGAACGTTCAAAAACCTAGGCTTCTAAGTTATCATTAATGTTATTATCGTGTATTTCCTATGTTGAGAAAATAGCGTGATTTTAAGGGGGCTCAGGGGTTGAAAACTTTTCAAAAAATCGATTTTTTTATGATCTAATTTGATTATTCATTTAATTCTTAACTCAATGCAAAAAACCGCATAAAATATTTGCATTTTAACGGAGTTATAAGCATTTATGTATCAACACTTTCATAGCCGCAGCCATATAATTTCAACTTTAAGTCGCATTTTCTCAAAACTTGATTTTTGATGACTAACACCAAGATTAAAAAAAAAACTATTTGATGGAATGGCTTAATTTTTTTTTTTTTTTTTTTTTTTTTTTTTTTTTTTTTTTTTTGCATGCATATAACATCATTATCTAGATTATGAATTAATATATTTTAGATAGTTTAATATTTTGAGTATTTTTAATAGAAAAAAAGTTGTATTTTTTAGGGGTTTTTTACTATTTCAACTTTGAGAGATTTTTCAATACTGTTTTTATAAAGTGATAGTAATATCCTTAATTCATAATCTAGATTATGATATTATATGCATGCAAAAAAAAAAAAAAAAAGAATTAAGCCATTCCATCAAATAGTTTTTTTTAAATCTTGGTGTTAGTCGTCAAAAATCAAGTTTTGAGAAAACATGACTTAAAGTTGAAATTATATGGATGCGTCTATGTAAGTATTGATACATAAATGCTTATAACTCCGTTAAAAATGCTAATATTTTTATGTGGTTTTTTGCATTGAGTTAAGAATTAATTGAATAATCAAACTAGATCATAAAAAAATCGATTTTTTGAAAAGTTTTCAACCCCTGAGCCCCCTTAAAGTATAGTTTTAAAATATAAAATATTTCATAAATGTGTATGCAGTACTCTTTAAAAGGATCTTAATTGTATGCTAAAAAACTAATTTTTTTTGTGGAAATTGAGTGGAATCGAGTCGTCTTTACTACTTAACCAAGTATTAAAAGTTTGTAAACATTTTTCAGTGTTTAAAAATTTTCTCAGTTTTTTCTTTCGTTTTCGCATTGTTGCTTTCGCACAACGGCTTCATGTTGACCAAACTGAAATTGCACTCGTTACAATCATACTGTACGAGATTGGCAAGCGAGCGTCGCAATGCACTCTGAATCTGATTCTATGAGTACTGCAGAAAGGGCGATGTATCAGTCAGCAGCTTTATTCCGTCTGTCCAACGACATGACACGACGAAACTATATAAGTTGTCATGAAAAAAACTATCAATTGTTCAAAATTTATTGTAAACGCATATTATTATTGGTTAATTCTCATTTTTTTTCTTATGCTAGTAGTAGCTATAAAATCGTATATTCCTTTTTTTAGTTGCACTCCCGGGGCCTCTTTGGGCCGGGGGCCCTCGGCGATCGCCGACCAGCCGACCTGGCCAGTCCGGGCCTGTTCACCCCTGTAGTTTACCTAGTACCTTTAATACAAGAGGTATTTTTCTAAAATTTAGTTCAGCAAAAATACTGTTTAAACCACTTAAATCACATTTCCAGAAATTTTCTTCCAAAGATGACCATGTATCCCGTTCCTTGTGTCACCCAGTATATCATTTTATCTATATTATGCAAAAATTTCTTAGTGAATTGAATGCAGTTCAACATAAAAATGCACAACTCATTAACCATTTTAAAGTAAATTACGCTCATATGGGACCGTTCAAGTATTACGTAAGCATATTTTTCGTCATTTCGTACCCCCTCCCCCCCTTGTAAGAAAATATAAGCAAATGCTAGACCCCCCCTCCCCCTTTGCTTACGTAAGTTTTTATGACAGTTTATACATCAATACTTCTTGACTTATAAAAAGTTACCAATCAATTACATTATTAATCCTACAAATTTATATAGGCATATAGGGATTATGATATCAAAATATATAAAATCATTTTAATATATTGTTGCTAATTGCATTAAACAAACCACATAATACAAAATGGTTTAAATATATTGTTATTTATCACTTTGAACAATAAAACAAGATATACAAGAAGTCTTAACTTACTTAGGCATCATAACTAAAATTTTTGCCATAAATCATACAAATGTTGGAGTTCAATTTGGTGTTCATATTTAAATCTGATGTCCAGAATTCTTGAACCCATGTTTCAACATTGTCTGTTATAAGGTTTTCACTGGAACAGTGGCCTGGGGTATTGCAGGTTTCCGGTCCTTGTTTGCTTGTTGAATTTGAACTGCAGTTGCTTCGTTGTTTAATGCTTACGTAAGAATTGTCGTGACTCCCCCCTCCCCCTTGTCAGAAAAAATAAGCAGACTCTGGACTCCCCCCTCCCCCTTTAGTGCTTACGTAATACTTGAACGGTCCCTATTCAATAGCCTTTCCAAGATCTTCTATGTAACCTTGTATATATAAATTATGTTACTATTAGAGTTTACATACATTATATAATATGCATATATTTAGTAAAACTTAACAGCGCATATCAAAATTAAAAATCCATTTCATCTATCCAACAGCAATCATCCATATTATATAGTACTTCGGATAGAATGTACTATTTGAATTCTTTTGTGTGTTCCTGTAAATGCTATGCACTTCGTATTATGCATGAAACAACTCATATTAAGCCTCAGCGACGTATATCAATTTGATTATTACATGATATCGAAAACCATAATTAAAATGTGTCGCATACAATACCCCCTTTATTATTATGCAATGGGACTCTTTTGTGTGGCCCTGTAAATTAATAATAACAATTCTTTTCATTGCATACTCTATAAAATGCATATTTTAGTGCATGTATATAAATTTGAATATGTTTGGCAGGGTGTAACATCTTCAAAATTCATTTGAAACAATTTTTCCCATTAGGCCGTAATGTAATGGAAAACTTTCAACTGCTTCTATAAATAAACTAATCATGGTAGAAACTTCATTTTCAATAGTGTTCGTGCTAGGGTAAATCTCAATAACGTCCAAAAATTTCATGGCAATCCGAGTATATTTACGAGAGTTAGAATAATATACTCGGAATTGCGATTTTTTTTAACGGTATATTGTTTTGTATTGTAAAATGCATCAGTATTACTTCCTTTTAGATAAATAAAATCATGCTTTTAATTTTTTTTCAGATTTTATGGCAGTTTTTCCAAAAATCATGTTTTTTTTCAAACCCATAACAGGAGAGGTCAAAAAGTAGCACAGGAAAAGTAAATGTTGTGCGGTATGTATATTGCACGTCTCCTATTAGGGGTTAAATCTACAGAACAATTTGTTTTACTCCTTAAAACACGAATTATTTCACAAAACAGATGTTAATTACATTTAATAACCTTTCATCAATATGGACAAGTAGCTTTTATTTCACTATTTCATTGAAATTGTTTTAGTGTGTGTTATCCCTTAAGAAATGAAGGTATCGAAATGAAAAGTTTGTACACGCGCGAATTATTTTATCCCAAGAACCATTTTCCCCTCTTCTAGAGCACAAAGAAAAAATGTTCTTTTACCCAATCCTTCTCGACCTTAACCTTGAAAAATATAAAGCAGGTTAAAAGCGTCCTCAAAAAATGCATCTATTTTTTCGAAGAAAAAAAAAAAAAAACGTAATTGGGTTCCATCCATAAATGACGTCCCACTTTTTTCAATATTTTTGACACCCCTCCTCCCTTTGTCACAAAGTGTCACACTTCACCAAACCCCCTCACCCCTCTTGTCACATGTCACGCTATATTATATATACATATACATGTTGTTCAAAAACAAAGCACTACATTATAAATAATACAGTCGAGTCTCTCTATAACGAAACTCCATACATCGAATTTCTCTATATAACGAATTTTTAGTAGGAACGTTCCCCTTTTCCCATGGATACATTAAAAACATTCTCTATATATCGAAATAACTTTCTCCATATAACGAATATTTTCATAAAATGTTCTTTATTCAGTTAGAAAAAAGCTTCGAAATCGCATGAAATCAATTTTCCATCACTTATTCCTAATTTATCGTTCAGTGCTGAGTTTTTTTATATTACATCTCTGCTTGAATCTCCTTGTTCTTTAAGTCCAACGAATTCATTCCCCCCTCCTCCCATACACCTTTCTCTGTCAAAACAGTGTCAAACAGATAGTTATACATATAAGAACGGGATCAATGGGGGTAACTGAAGAAAAAATAATTTACAATTGCTTCAAAAAGGCCGAATTTTATATACTAGAGCAGGCCTGTCCAACCTTTCAGTAACCAGGGGCGCATCTCGGCTCTTGGCACTCAATGAAGGGCGCCATTATTTACGCTACTGAAAACATGTGGTAATATTATCGCATAGTATTAGTACACATGCACGTCTTAACATAATGCAAATGAATCGTACGGCGGTAAACAAAAGACCCCCTACAGTTCTGGAATTACACATATTAAATTTCAAATTACATATGAATTTTTTATGGGAAGTCTATATCAAAGATGTTTTTAGGAAGGCGCCAAAAACTTCAATCGCGTCTATAATAACAGTAATAACAAATAAATAAATATGAAAATCAGAGATATTGGTAGGTTTCTTTTAGGATGTGAAGATATGGTTTGATTTATTTTGAAGGCATGGATTAGTTTTATGAAAAGTAGAAAAACAGACAAGCATGATAGTGACTAATCCATGTGTGTGGTTCAGAGGGATAGTCTGGAAGTGCTTTCAGATGGAATTGATTTTGCACTGCTTATTATTTTTTCTAAGCAAAATTATAGAAAAGAAAATAAATATAAAATAAATCTCTAAAACTTCAAAAGTCAAGAAAGAAAAATTAATCCTTTTTACCCTCCATATAAAACAGCCAATAGGCCAGTGTGACAACAGAAAAAAAAAATGTTTTTAAGTACATTGTTTTGAAGATACATATTAAATAGTTTGGGTGTGTAAAAATATTCCTACGCTCACTGCACTAGAGCTTAGATTAAACAGGTGGGTTTTTAGAAAGCCTGGAAGATTTGAAAAACCGAATTTTTCCGAATATTTTACGTATGATGCTACACTACACAAAAAGCATAAATATATAACCTCCATTCACGTCTCATCAATGATTCAACTTTTGAATCAGATAAGACTGCACCGTCAAAAGAATTAAGTGTGGAATTTGGGTCTATGTTTTGACATATCAATTCCTCAAGCATGCTTGCTTTGATTATTTCCATTATAGTATTTATCTGATTCTAAACTTTTCTATTGTTTTAGAAGTTTTACGAATAATTATATATATAAAACCCCTCCGTGTATAACGATTCCGGGGTCAACCCATCCACGAGAAAAAGAAACTTATTGCAACTGCGTCCATGTTAGGCTTAAGTATTCCGAGCCGTTCACAAATATTCTAATTGTTCAACTTATGGAAATATACATGTAAAAGATTTATTCATTACTCATTTTCTTTAAAACCTACAAAAACTATTTTATTATAATGTTTAAGTTCTAAATAAAACAGCCATCAATTACGGAAAAAGCAAACATTAAATTTGAAGTTTGAATGGGGAGGGCTCTGAGACCTGTAGCGGCAAGGCTGTTGTCTCAAATGATCCAAAATTCAAAGCCAGCAAACAATGATTTTAAGATTATATCGAATTACCGCTAAAACTGATCAATACTTTTTAAAAAGCGAAGTGTCGACAAGCAGAAATCTTTAGAATGACAAAACTTCTTCAAAAACTCTCTGAAGGAACGAAAACAACTTTGGTTCAAAAGAGAACTGTCCCAGCATAAGTTGCGATGTGTACGGTAACACAAGAAAACAGAATGTGCTTCAAGGAGTCGGACACCTGGCAAGTACTACACATGCCATCATTCACTAAGCCGAAACGGAAAAGAAGAGCAGGGGTGATCAGCATGTTACAGACGAGACGAGAGATCAATACATCCTCACGACGACTGTCAGCTCAGTTTTCTTTATCCTCGGCTTGAGAATAGGCAGAATGACTGCGGAAGTCCACGAAGAAGGAATATCGTCAGAGCTGAAAATGTAATTGTATAACTGAAGAAGGTGATTTAAAGAATTATCATTTAGACCCTTGAAAAAAGCTGCGCTGATTTTATCCTCCCCAGGCGAGATGTTTTTGGTCCGATGAATGGCCTCCTTAAGCTCCGACATCTAAAAACTGCAGTTAAGCCTCTCGTTCTCATCATTTCCATAAAAGGATGAGCTCGTGATCAGCAGCCTCGCAAAAATTATCGGCGAATATTTCACATTGAGTGTTAGCCTCGGGAATTAATACGTCATCATGGGAGAGACAGAAATGAGCATCTCTCGGGGGAGCAAGACCGATTTTTGATTTTCCGGAACGTTTTGTAAAAAATGTTAGGATCATTAGCTTTTTGACAGACAGCATCGCAAAAATGACGTTTCGAGTTCTTGGTTACCTGGCGAAATTTTGCCGCAATTTTTTTATACTTTACCCAATAGTCCATGGAAACCAGATGACGAGCCTTACGCGGTAATTTTTTTTTTTTGTTTGTACAGATTCATACACCTGGCTGTCCACCAGGCCGGAAAGCCTCTGGAGTAATAACTGTGAGAAAATTTATGTTTCTCCATAGTCAAGTGGACCTTAGAAATGAAAGAGTCATAATCCAAATTGGAGCTATCAGAGGGCAGCGTAAAAGTCACGGCAAATTTGTTTCCATCTAAAATAAGTAATCCCAGCATGAAAAGGAGAGCCGATATCAACAGAAATAGAAATTGGGAAATGATCGCTTTAGAAAAGTTCATCCACAACTTGAAGAGAAGAAAGGGTGTAAAGATCTGCAGAACACATGGACAAGTCGATGAGGGAACAGACACCACTAGAAGCCACGTGAGTCGGAGACCTGGAATTCAGCAGACAATAGGGGCTGTTAGCCAGACAATCGACAAACCGCTCACTTAACAGGGAAGCCGAAGGAGCCCCCCAAAAAGGATGATGAAGATTAAAGTCTCCTAGAAAAAGAGAGGGGCCCGAAATAAACTGGCCAATCCTAGACAAGTCGTGGACAACATTCCCGGAGCATGAGTAAACGTTAATAATATTTATAGATTGAGAACCGTAAAAAACCTTGACAGCCAAGATTTCAGAATCCAGATTAGTAATCAAGAAGACAATACGAGAAGAAGATTGAAAGGATTTGACAGCAGTAACTAACCCACCATCAGGGCGACCGTGTCTGTCCTGACGGTAAATAATCCAACCGGCAATGTAAATAACTTTATCCGGCGATAAAAAGGTCTCCTGGAACACCAGGACATTATCACCAGAAAAAGGAGGGAGAGTTAGCCAGATTTGTTTGTTAATGAGGCTACGGCAATTCCATTGGACAATATGTAAACCCATAAAACAAGAGATGAGGGGATGACAAGAAAGATAGACAGTACAAAACCACTCAGGAAAAACCCTCCCAAGTACAAATGAACTAACAAACAGCAGCAAAAACAAACGACTAAAAGAGAATGTACGTTTAAAAAGAAAAACTTATGTTATGTGAGTATTCGTACAATGGTTGGGTCGCTTCCGTCTATCCTGTGATTTGACACCAGCCGATGACGCATCGCTTAACCCCGCCAAACAATTCATTAACGTGCTAATTAAAGTAGCGAGCGATTCACCAATTTTTTCTGAATACTGAGTAATATAGTCTATTATTACTTTCAGCATAGCATTGGTGCGAGTCTGCATCAGTTTCTGGAACTGGTTAAATTCTGAGACTTGTTTACTTGCGACTTTTGCAAAAGACTGAAAGTCTGGTTTTTTGAAAATCAACGACGAGCATCCACAAAGGACAGAAAATTTCTGCACTTAAAATGGAGCAGTTCAATCTCCTGCAGGCGGGAAGGACACTGGTTATAATCGGACCTATGATCCCCGTTGCAATTTACGCATTTAACAGGACTAGCGCAAGTCCCTTGATGACGGCATCTACAGGTCACGCATAACTGTTCAGATTGACATTTTATACTAGCATGATTGAATTTATCGCATTTTTGACATTGCCTAGGACGATCTACAAATTGGCGGACTTTTTGAACGGACAACCACAATTTAATTTCATTTGGGAGAGATGTTCCTAATATAGTGATTAGTACAGGGGAAAATTCATTTGAGCTTCCCTGGCGATGAAATCTACGTAACTTCAAGATGTTGATGCTATTTTCAATTGACAATTCTTGCCCAAGCTCCGTTGAAGCAATATCAACTGGAACGTTGAATATTAAAAATCTATTAGTAATATTTTCCCACAGAATCCGAATCGTAACATTGACACCGAGAAATGATGTTAAATTAGAAATATCCAAAGCACACAATACATCATGAGTACTATCACCAAACCCGTATGGGTGTATCTAACGTTATTTATACACTTAAAATGCTCCGTTGCTGATTTAAGTTCTGCATATACGGCCCGAGGATCTTTTCTAGGGATTTGTTTTGTTTCTGAACTTTTGATAAAGATATTAAAATCATTTCCTCCATTTTGAGCAGCTAGTTGTAATAATGAACCAGTCGGAACTTTTGACCGAGGTAAATTAGGGTTAATTTCAGAAAAAGAGGCACTAATATCAACGATATCCACCATGTCAATATTTGAAGGTACAACATTAGATACTTCATCTGAAACAATATTTACAATCAAGTTCATCATAACCGCACAAGGCAGTTGAAAACCGCACTAAGCAATAAACTCAGAAATAAATACTTGGAAAAAAAATGTAAACAGCAAAGAAGAAATTCAAAAACGCTTACCTAACAGAGTAGACGAAAATACAACCGAAAAAACAAAACAAGAGAATACCGACCTAAATTGGAGACTACCCAAGCCTGCCGCACAGTCTGTCAAAGCGCTCCACGTATTCCGTGAGGAGCACACAACCTACACACCCATATTAACATTACAGAAATCGACCTCCAAATGTTAAATTACGAGAAAAACAAGTAATGTAAGCAAATTAATACTGTTGCCATTCAAGAATGACAAATTCTGTGAATGAATCTTTAGAATGACTCCATTGTAACATCAGCACTCAGGAATGATTAGGCGTGTTCGGGAGCTATGCGCGCGCGCGCTCAGGAGACAGGTACATGGAGTGGATTTTACAGCGGATATAGTACTCGGTACTTGCGCTCATTAACAGATTAAGAACAGACCATGGATTCGATTAATGATGGTGCTAATTATAAAGATAATCTGCTACAAACAACGGTGAGCTCCATGGCCGAATGGATAGAGCGTTTAACTCGAAACCAGATATTGCGGGGTCTAAGCGTTAATCCAAGCAAAAACTCCTGAGCTCCGCGTGTGTCGCCCGAACACGCCCATTGTTTACTCTTTATTGTTGACATTTGTTTTCGATCTTATAAAGTGTTTTCTTTTAAATATTAGCTAAAAAATAGGCCAAAATAGGAATTTTTTTTTATACATTTTAGATATTTTTATTATTTTCTATCAGTACTTTTATATATTTTTTGGCTGTAGTTTCACAATATAATCTTTTTATAAATGATTTTCTACCTTACTTTATTCTTTTAAAATTTATGTATTTACGATTTATTCATTACAATCCCCCCATCCACCAGATAGTTTTGTTATAGTTTTAAATGAAAGTTTCTGTTAAAATTTTCTTTTTTTTTATAGATTTTTTCCCCATGTTTAATCGTTGTTTTTTTTTAAAATTGTTTAAGCCTAAAGTGGCTGATTGACTACAGTTGTAATTTTTTATCATCCTTTTAAAAATGCAAACACGTCATTTTGACGGGCTGTCTTCTAGTTAAATATTAAGCAGCCCTAAGGACTGCTTTTGATCTACATGAACCACGAAATTGGGAAAATGTATTTATTCATAGAATTAATTCATAGAAATTCATTGTTAGCAACTTCTAAAATGTTTTAAAAACTTCAGGGAAATTAAATATTAATACTGCACAATAAGTAATCTAAAATTTCATGTACTAAAATCAATAAAATTGGTTCTTACTTTAAAAGGAGTTGCCACTTCAGGATTCATAGACACAACGGGTCCAATTAAAATCACTCCCTTGAAATATTGCGGTTTTCGCATGGCTGATAAAATAGAGATTGCACCACCCTAAAAAAATAATAAATTAGCATTTTATTCAGGAATAAAAAAAACGGTTGAAGACTGAAGGCTGTGACGATTGTAAGTTTTGACCTAATCTTTTATTAAGAACAAGTTTTGTTAAACAGACTGCATATATGTGTCACATATACAGTAAACTTCAGACTTTCCGGCTAATGTGGCGGAAGAGTAGGCCGGATAACAAAAAATCCGGATAGGTAGGCCAGAGTTTTATAAATATTTCTCACTCCCCGCCCTTTGTCCGCCATGATATTAATAACACATATTATACATTTTAAGATAAATTTTATGTACATTTAATACCTATAATTTTCATCTTCTCCTTCTAATAATCCGGAAATTCGCAATTTTTTTCCTACAACATCGGGCAAGTAATAAGCAAGTAAATTCCTCTTAAGAGTTGATGCCACAAAAATAAAGCTTTTTCGACTTTGTTATACCTTTCAGTATGGGTTTGTCTCTTTTTAATTTTAATTCCACTGGCATGGGTAATACACCATTTTTCAATTTCTGCTAATTTTTTCGACGTCACTCATTGTACTTTTACCTATAACTCCGAAGCAATATTTTTGCTGTAACTCCGAACCGCAGTCGATTTATAGCGCGTAATTTCCAGTCTATGGTCACCAAGTTTTTTCGCTTATCACCCTGTCATAGTAACTTGTTTGTAAACTTAAATTCTGGATGATGATTTGATTATTGTGAATTATTGGAAAAAGTTTTTAGCCAAATTCTCGATCGTAATAGTGGAATATCACATACCAGGTTTCTAACGGGCACACGAAGGAAACAGTAAATTCTTACCTTGAGATACAAAATTTTCATCATGCACACAAGAAAAAGTAATCGCACAGATATCTTGAGTAAATATTTTTAAAGAAGAAAATGACATCTTTTATTGGAGAGCTTGAATAGGTCTTCAGTGCCACCTTGATAAAACTGGATGTTTTACATTTTATAAATCTTCATTCTCTCGATCTTGAAGGAAAAAAAAATTAAAATAAAATTTTATCGATTTTTTTTTTTTTTTTTTTTTTACAAAAAAATGTAGTTGAGGCCATTGCGACTAAAGAATTATTTGTCGTAGCCGGGAGGTAAATAAAATGAAAAAAAAAACGCGTGCTCCCGGGAGTTCTAAGATAGCCCTCATCGCTACATGACGCTTATCCCCGAACTGACTTTTCAAATTTTTCGTGCGCGCTCGGCACGCGGAGAAAACAAAAACACGCCAAGAAGCTGGCCAACAAGGAGGAGAGCTCTCGCCAAAAAGAGCGATAACGAAACGGAAAAAAGAATGCGCGCGTACGGCATTCGCCGTAAGGAGGGAAAATTCTCCCGCACAATAAGCGCAGATGTACGGCATGAATAAAGCGATAAGTCGGTCAAATCTGAACAATCGTAAAACTCTGAAATGCAATGAATAAGACTACGCTATGCGCTCGTTAAGTACAAAAGAAAGAACTATAAATAAAATATTATTGAAAAGAGAAAAATATTGTACTGAAAATAAAGATTACGTAAAAATATGGATTTTAAACATCATATTTAGATAAAATATGTGGAAAAATGAGGGAACAAAAACATGTCATGATATCTATCATGACATACCCATTTCGTCAACATTCAATACATAAACATGAAGCACACCAGGGCTGGACGAACACTCCGTCAGTCCATGCCCCGACACGGAGTAAAAAGAATCGAGGGGGGCAAAATTGCCAAAATAAAATGAAAAGGAAAGCAGCCTTCTGAAGACAGTTCTTCAGATGCCGTGTCTGAAGTCTGATCGTGTCGATCAGAAGAAAAAAAGAGAATAAGAGAAGTCTAAGAGAAGAATAAGTCTATAAGAAAATAAGAGAATGAAACAAAAGAGGTAGAAAATGCATTGCACTTGCAGGCGAGGACAGAGATAGATGAAGATTGATTGTTCTTTCATTTTGGTTTTGAGTTCTGATCCAGGATTAATGCATTGCACTTGTAGGCGGGGACAGAAATAGATGAAGATTGCTCTTTCATTTTGGTTTTGAGTTCAGGATTAATGCCTGGATGTATTTTGGATTTGGAAAGAATTTGTTTTCCAAAAACAAGTCTAGTGTAGTCAACGCACAATTTTGATTTCCTTACTGAAAAGTAATTATCAGTATATGTGTCAATTACTAAGTATGAGATATGCTTTTTTTTTTCTTTTACGTTCACAATCTATACATGAAATCGAGATCATGAGTACTATATATAATTCCTGCTTACCTAATGTACATTAAGCTCTTTCAGTGGTTTATGCTGTTCTCATTGATTTAATACAATCAAGCTTATACCGTAATAATGGCAAAAGCATTACAGCATTCGAAAATTTTGAGATATTTCACAAACGCCAAAACAAAAATCCACCAAACATAACTTTTTTCAGTTTTTGGATTTACACCTCCTTGTCTTTGAAAATATTATTGTATACGTAGGAAATACATATTTTTTAAAAAAGCTGGTAATAAAAAAAACAAAAACACAAAAACATTTAACGCAGATTATTATTTTGAAAATTTAAAGTTTTTCGAGAACATTGATTCATAACAATTAACAACCTAGAAGATGAAATTCTATAAAATTCATTTTAGGACATCGTTTCAAAATTAATAATACAGTGAGAGAAATATGGATTTATATTTTAGGGATTTTTGAAATACGATTTATAATGATTTCGGCAAAGTTTGACACAGCAATTGTGTCGTTCAAATGAAGTCGATTTTTATAATAAAGCACTTTCTAATGCAACAATTTACAACTGTTTTAAACAATTTTATCTCAAAGGTAGAAGTTTTTGTAAATTTTTTAAAGTTCGACCCAAATTTGGTTTCATTAGAAAATGCATAGAAGCTGTGCAACGGACGATCACTTTATAACGTCATGAGACGTAATGTGAAATTGAGGCATCTGTAAGCATTTCAAGGGCCCGGGTGAATTCAGTTTACGATCATCTGAAAGTGAAAAGTATATATGTGCTGGATTCTAAGCAATTTAATTCAAGCTTAAAAGGATGTTCGTATGGAATGGTGTAAAATAAATTTCAAACGATTTAACTTCCACGACTACGCTTTTCACTATTACGCCAAATAGTGACAAAATGTTTCATTCATCAAGGAAAGGAATAATGAAAATCGTCAAATTGTGAGAGCTGAATTCTTTTTTCTGATGTCTACAGTCGGCACTTTTATTCACGCTTATTATTGCTTATAGCATTCAATTATACCATATTTACATCTCTCTATTTTTGGTGTGAGAGAACTTCAAATTTTTTCCTCTTTTTCAAATATTTCCCTCTTTTCGAAAAATTCTGCTTCACCTAAAGCACACAAAGGCAATAAATAATAATAAACAATTTAAATTTATTTAATTAAAATATCTGCCTTATTCTTCTTTAGTTTATTGAAACAATAACTAATCACCTTAAATCATCTAACTGTAATCATTAGATCTTTTTTGTCTGTTCCGCCTAAAGGGAAGATGGGAAGTTAAAAAAACTTATAAGACTTGAATTGTCAATTTTTTTCTTCTTTGCTGTTCCGCAATAACAAAAATAAATAATCTTCTTCAAAAATTTCCGCATTCTCGTCTTTGTACCATCAGCTCACAAGTTTTATTTTAATACATTTAAACTCTTTACTTTTCTGCTATATTTGTTGCTTTGTTGAAACAATAAATGTTGTAACAACAAATGATCTATATTTCCTGGCCTTTAAAATTTCTCCTTGCTTCTTTTGTCCTGTTTAAGCAAATATAACTAAAAATCTTTAAAAATGTTTCGTTTAAAAAAAAAAACTTTCTGCCCTATTTGTGAAGCTCTAGCAATAATGCGTAATGTATTATTTAAATAATTCTCTCAAATACTTCCTATTACCACAAAAAGGGGAAATTTCTTTGTATGCTAGCGAAGTGCGAGTGAAATTTTTTTCTCTTCTTTGTAATTTGGCTATTTTATTTTATTATCGATGTTATTTTAATTTTATTAGTAATATTATTTTTGTTCTTTTAGTACACTCTAAAAGTGGAAAGAGTGAAAAACTCACTTTTAGGGAGAGTGAGAGCCATTTTCACTCTTTTTGGAGTGACTTTTGTAAAAATACACTCCTAAAGGAGTGGAAATTTCCACTCTATACAAAGGAGTGAATAATCTCACTCTATAATCGAGAGTGAGAAAGTCACTCTACTGATGAGAGTGATTGGTTTCACTCGCTAATGAGAGTGAAAGCCCGGCATTATAAACTTTAAAAAAAATTCCGTTAAAATTTGAACCAATATATGAAGTAAAATATTATAAAAACACCAAAATATGTCAATTTTTAATTTTCAAATACTCCATTTCATAATATAAACTGGAAAATTACGATTATTTGGTATTAAAACGCACTCTTTTTAAGAGTCAGCAATTACTCTTCGAAAGAGTGAATACTCACTCCGTAGGCAAAAGTGACTCATCAGCGAATGAGAAATGTCTTCTCACTTCCTTTACTGATAAGAAAAATGTTTCCGCCATTTTGGAATGAATCTTTCGTTTCCTCGGTCACATATGTGGACCTCCGTTAATTTCATTTGTATTAATAATATTCAAACGTATTATAAATTTCGATCTTTGAATGATATGCTTCGATATGTATGATATGAGATAATCCAAAAACCAAATTAAACCTTTTCTGGAATCACAATGGAAAAAAAATAATTCAGTAAAAAAAAGTAGTACTTCATTAATACTCAAAGACAAAGGGTTACAGTACACGGATATTATTTACCAAACAAGGGATTATTATTTATAAAACAAAGGATATTATTTATCAAGGTAAGTTATGTTTAATTTTAATTTTTTGTTCCCAAAAGTTTCACGTTTATGCAGAAAATCATTTGCTTCTATGATGTCATTTCTTTATTCATTTCTGATATTATTTCTATATCAGCTATTCTATATCTTACCTTCTCAGGGGGAAAAATGCTGACACAAAAACATTTATTTTCATTCGTCATACAATATAAACATCAATTAGCTGTTACATGATTTTATTATTTCGATACTGTTTTAAAGCATTCACTTTTTTTTTCTTTTTGAAGTTAAATGCGTAATTCCAATAGGAATTTCTTATATGGCACGATTTTTGAGAAATTGTTGAATCTAAGAATGTATTTTATTCCGTTATAAAATGTCCATCTGTTATAAACTTTTTTTTTTTTCTTTTGGTTCGTGACACGTGTAATTCTAGACGTGTAAAAATAAAACATGATATTTAAGCATTGAAACAAAGTGATTTTTATTCCTGATGTGATAAAACTGCTCTAGTAATTTTAAAAGTTTATAGTATGCCTTATATAAAATGAAATATTTTTAAAGAGATAAATAACTGCTTTTTATATTAAATTATATATTTGTTTTTATATTTATTCATAAAATACAATAGGGTAGATATGCCAGTAATAAACACCCCTGAATGTTTTCGGTTTATAAAAAATAACCAATAAAAATGTAGCTTTTATTATTTTTTTCGTAACTCCCCCCTTACATATTTTATAATTTTGCACTATTGTTCATGTTCTTTATTAAATCAATCAGGAAGCGGAAAATAATGTTTTAATTTTAAAGTTTATATATAAATAGTTATTTTCCAGTAATGTAGGCATTGCTAAAAATGCAATTTTGGGGAATGTTTATAGTGCATAAAGTAAATTGACTTAAAAGAAAACTTAAATAATCAAATATTATTTTTAAATTACACTTATCAAAATGTAATGACACCAAAACTTTTACAAAAAGTTACATTAATGTGACTAATAAAAATTCAATATTTTATACATTTTTTATTATTATTATTTAAAAATGAATCTGTTTCGCCTATTTTATAATCTGGCAATCAAACCACTCATGAAGCCGAGAATATTATTTAAGGGCACAGTCAAAGAAGGGCTTATAGGGCTTAATCGTTCACCATTTAAATAAAAACACTTAAGTTACAGATGTCATTAAAAACATATTTTCTGTCTTAAATATTTATTTACATTTACTTTTTCAATTTTGGTAGCAGATATTTTTTAGAATAACACTTTCATTTTTGGTACCGGTTTTGAAAGCGAAGGTAACTTTATAAAAAATATCTGCGACCAAAATCAAAAAAGTAAAAAAAAAAAAAAAAAAAAAAAAAAATACGATGTAGAGACGAACTTCAGCTATCCAATGCAAATAAATAAATAAATAAATAAATAAAAATAAATAAAATGTCGAAATGCAAACGAGATATTAGAAAATCCCTCCCCATAGGATTTTACTAGTTACCTCGCGAGTGTCTTCGCCAGCAGGGACAGAAGCCTTAAGGGTGTCCATTACTGGCACATCTACTCTATATATGGGAATAAAAAATTGACATTAAATGTGACTTTCCATGTCGTTTTATAAATACAGGTTGTATTAATATGTGATTCTCAGCAAAAAAAATTTTAATTACACGTTAAAAAGAAAAAAAAAAAAACATAGAAAACTTGCATTACGAAATTATTAAAATATGTAAAAATTAATGGGTATCTGAAAAAAAAAAAAACACTGACTGTTTAAGATTTTAAAACTGTTTAATATCTTGCGCTTATGGGCATTTTTTTAAAACTATCATATATTTATGGGGCTACCAATGAAAGCAAGTACAACGGGAAAGATTGGAATCAAATAGTTTATTTCTGTTAATAGTCTGATTTAATTCATAGTAACTTTAATTATGTTTTCCCTTAAAAAGTTCAATTAATGTTACATACTATAAATTAAATAAATGTTGCCAATAAAGTATTTTATTCCAATGTTTACCATGCTTGTATTTAGTTTCATTGTATGCTCAGAAAGATAAGATTCTTTTAAAATATTTCACTAAAAATGCACTCCTTTAGCAAAAGTGAATAGTCACTCCTCCGTAAGAGTGACTACTCACTTCTACCAGGAGTGAAAAAACGCACTCCTCTAGTAAAAGTGAATAGTCACTCCCCAGAAAGTGTGATTATTGACCCCTATTTAGAGTGAATATTCACTTCCCAGGAGTGAGTATTCACTCTTTCAGAGAGTCAACGATTCCACTTTTGCTCAGAATGAATAGTCACTCTAAAGAGGTTGGGCATATTTTGAGTCTGCGATAGAGTGAGTATTCACTCCTCCGGAGTGAATAGTCACTCCTTTTTATTTAGAGTGTAAGGAAAATTCTGATTACCATAGAATGTCCACAAATAAAGCAGTCAATTCCTGGATATTTTTTTCTGAGGAGGTCACAATGTTGGTAAACGTCATCAATGAACTGATCAAAACTGTCAACATAGGCTCTTCGACCTTCACTTTGTCCATGTCCAACTGCAAATAATAACAATAATAATAAATAGATTATACCTGAGTAACAAAAGCAATCGCTTTTTCAAAAATTATTAAACAATTAAGAAAGTTCCAGCGATTTCATCTCATTTAAACAACATATAGCGAGAGCTACAAGCTTAGAGTAATTGGCTTGGCCTTTTGCTCTACATTAAGTTTCTCTCTTCTTCTGTTCAGGCGATCTCTGATTCAAACCCCGACAGAGCCTTTCGACTATAGCTGTTGCAAACCGCTTATATTCATTATTGAGTAAAGGCTATTCTATTCTCTCTGATATGTGCGATATCGTGATCAGTGCCATATCGTTACTTTGAAATATGATTCGTTATTCGTTACTGCATCTGTACAGCAGAACTAAGAAGCAAACTTCAAACGGTACCTTTATTTAGCGACTCATGAATGAAGCCGAATTGTCTGATAGCGAAAGATGAGAATTTGTGTTTGATTTTTGGATTCGAAATAGGTTGTTCTCATGTTAGTATCGCATACGGATATTCATCTAGTCGTTTCGTTACTTTAGTACTCGTTCTTTGGAAGGAAGTTTTTGAAGTTACGTGATCAATAGCAGAACAAACTGCTTTTAGAAGAATTAGATTATTAGATCGTTCAGCCTTTCAGGGATTGCACTTTTTATTTCTCAGTGTTAGATGCCTTTTTCAAACATGGAAAGAACAATTTATTTTATTTTGATCAAGATATTAATAACGCTTCCATGAATGCATTTTTAAAAAGGAAGATCGGATCGGAAAAATAAAGAGACATAACAGAAGTAAGTTTCCAAGTGGGTGAAAAAAGTCGGGCCAGGATTCGAACCAGGGATGTATTGGCTGAGGCCGCCAATGCTCTTCCAACTGAGCCCTCCCGGACGAATACCGGAGGATTATTTCACCCAAATAACCTTAACGATTCTATAATCTCGTCTGATACTATGGATCAGCTCAACAGTATAAATCGAAGGTCAATAACCTTCGATTGAACTTCGAGTTGATAATATTCAAATGATAATAAAATAATGATATTAAAACATTTATTTTAATGTCATCAGTTCATTTTTTGTTGTAGGTTTCTCTTCTAATTGTTGTCAAAGTTTAAATAGATGTAAAAACTATTATGTATCTAACATCAATTAATGGATTAAATAAATCACGTAAAAAACGTGTACTTGTTTTTATTTTGGTAATTCATCCCAGAATTGAATCTTTTGCCACGGCAAACCACGTGACACGAAAAGAAAAAGAGAATTTTTTTTTACTAGGATTTGATACTCGAAGTACACATTTATTAATTATTGTTTTTACAAATTTGGTTCTTCCGAATGCGGTTGTTATTTCATGTGCTGATTCATAAAATCTAAGTTTTAAAAAAAGCGAGGCCGCAACTTTCCAATTTATTAGGATGAGCGAAGCGAATCCTCTACTAGGCCACTCAAATTACATTTTGTCGTACACTTTACAAAAGAACTATTCAATATTTAAACTTCAAATTAAACACAAAAATAAATTATGATCTGTAGATTTGCACAATATAATTTTTTTTACAGTAAAACGTTAAAAAAATTATTATTTTAATTAATTTATTTTACATGCATTTCCAATACGGACGCATTTTAGCAAATAAATGAAAAATGAAACGCGCATATTTTCAGAAAAGAAAAATATAAATCATTGAGTAAGTAATTACAGATAGAATCATGATTAATTTAATAAATAAAATATGTTTTCATTATTCCGCAAAATCGTTTGCACAGATGACACTTAAACATTTTAAAAGAATTGTATTATGGATTTTTTTTTGTAAAGTGGCAACAAAAGAATTGTAAACAAATAAAATTAATTGTTAAATTTGTTATATAAATGAAAAATTAAAAGAACTGCGTGAAGTTATTGCCCCGATTCAAGCTCTTTATAAATGTACTAAAGCAAAGTTGGCCGATTCAGAAACGACAAATGGACTTTAACCAATTCTTACTTTATCATTCGGATCTAAAGTAATGTTACTTTCTTATTTGTGCACCGAAAAAGGTTTAGTGAACGGGACTTTAGACTTTGTTGCACGTATTAAAGAAAATCACAAGCCACCAGACCAGATATCGCGAGTAATCATGGATAAATTTGAATACTACAGTAAGTTAATTTATAAGAATTGGTGCGTACCAATTCCCCCAATAATTAAATTCTGGAAAAATGGAAGCATAAATTGCTCAAGGAAAGAATTTCTTCTGCAGTTAGCTTTTGCTGTTACAATTCATAAATTCCAAGGTTTAACATTAGATGAAGCAGTTGTAGATATTGAGGATATATAGACACCAGTTGCCTTAAAAACGTACGTAATGTTGTCGAGAGTGAAAATCCTCCAAAATTAAGCATTCAATAGAAATTTTCTTTACTAAAAATTCTACAATATCAAAAATTCTCATACGCTAACATGTATAAAAACGAAGAAATTAGAATAAAAAGTTTTTCAGTTAAAATTTCATAATACCAACGAGAGCAGGTTTCAAATGTTTTTCCAGAAAATAGGATTTTGAAGAAGTAACTTTCTTCAAGTTCTCTTCAAATATATTATTCTAAAATAGCTATCAAAGATTATTTGATGTTAATTACAAAGACTGGAAACATGCATATTTCAAACAACTTTAAAAAACACCAGTGGCTACTGGAAATTGTAAAAACATCTTTAAAAGAGCTTTTAGCTGAAAATTTAAAAATATTTTGTAAAAGTTTGCTCCGAAAATATTTTATTATGCTAGTCTTACATCATAAAAAAAATTAAAATGCACCAAAACATAAAATAACGTTTTTGTTTAATAAAGATGCAAAAATAATATTAAAAAATAGGTACTTCTAGGTTATCCCGTCGACCAATTTCGCCAAATTATACAAATCGCCAAACTAATAGCCAAATTATACATATTGACATAGTTTTTATTTTAAATAACGAAAAAACAAATAATTAGTAGAATATTAATAAAAATATTAATAAAAAGTCGAAATAAAAATCACTTAATGACGTTTTAAACACGTGAATCGCATTTAATGTCATTGAATGTGACATTCACGTTCATCCATTATTGGCATTTAATCTTATAGTTTAGCGATAATTTTTTGGTCGACGGGGTAACCTAAAAGTACCAAAAAATATTGTTACTTTCAAATATCTGTTTTATAAAATAATGCTTCGCGAATCTAAACAAAGTTTATAACACATAATACAAATTTTATAAATTAAAGGTAAATTGAATTTTTGTTGGGGAAAGGGCAATGTTGTCTTTTTTCATTAGATAAAACTATTTATTGCAATTTGAATGCGTTTATTTTTTATTGAGCACTAATGTAAAAAATATAATTTATTATCATTAAATATTTGTAAAAGGGAAAATTTCAGGGGGGGGGGGGGGAGAAGGTCGTTCTAAGAAGGACTATTTTTTAAGTTTGGGAAAACTAAACAATAAATCGCTTTAAACTTTGACGTATAGTTTATAACACATAATAAGAATTATAATTTAATTTAATGATAAAGTCTTTAGAAAGAGATATTAAACGAAACTTTCTGTGCGATCTGTGATCACACTTACCCACTTTTTAATTTAATTAGTCGCGTAAAGAGATTAAAACTTAACACTTACCATGGTCATGAGAAAAGACGTAAAAATTGTTCAAGGCCAGCTGTTTGGCTAATTTATCATAAGGCAGGCAATGTTCCGCATAGCCATGTGCTATAAACACCAAGGCTCTGAAATAAAATTTAGAAAATAATATGTTTTAAAATTAAATATCTAATTTGTATTCACTTTTTATATTATAGCAAAAAAATTCTACAAGAAATGCAATTTCATTTAGGGGGAAAAGAACGAAAGTGCGATTCCATATTAGAGTGAAAATATGGCTATGAGGTTTCCAAATTTTCGTAATTATTATCAATCGATAGATTTTTATATAGTTAAGAATCAGAAATATTTTAAACTATACCTATATTCGGAAGTGCATTTTTGACGGACATCTTTGTGCATCTTTGGTTATTTTTTGAGTAAAAAAAAGAAACGTAATTTGAACTAGAAAATAATTTAATAAATTACCGTATTTACTCGTGTATAAGGCGCATTTTTTTTCGAAAGAATTAGGGCAAAACTCCTAGGTGCGCCTTATACACGGAATATTTTTCTACTGTTGGATACAGTCGAACGATATACATACGAAACAAGAAATTATTCAAAGATATTAAAACTGGAAAAATGTTACTAAATTGAAGTATTATGCATATTTATTTCATTCCTTGCAGTTTTTTATGCAACAGAGCTAATGACATTATCTAAACGCGAATTAGCAATTCTTTTTACCGTCACTCATTCCTATTTCCCGTCATTCTCTTACAACTCGAAATCTAAAAATGCATTTTCGTCTTGTTTTCTAGTCTGGTGTAATGTTTGTTTCAACTCTTTTTTTTTTTTTTTTTTTTTTTTTTTTTTTTTTACTGAAATTCATTTAGTCATTTTTCATTAGCGTATCAAATTTATGGCGCGCCTTATATACGAGATTTTAAGAAATCGTCATTTTTACTTGTAAAGTAGGGGTGCGCCTTATACACGCGTGCGCCCTATACACGAGTAAACACGGTATATATTTTTAAATTTTTACTTGATATAATAAAAAAAAAATAACGTCAAAGATTGGCAGATATGGCTTTGCTAGATAAATATTAACAAACTAAGTGTGTGCAATCAATTTTTATAATAAATACAATTTAGAATATTAAATTAAATTTTATAGATTTACTTTATAAAAAGTAATGACGAGAGGTTTATTTATTTATTTTATTTATTTATTTATTTTTTTTTTTTTGAAAAATATGATAAAATAAACTAGGGATAGTAGCAATTTTGAAATTTTACGTGAATATTTCCTTAACAATGATGTGTTATGTGCGTGCAAATTATATCCTGCGTTATGGTAATAATATTTACTTTTTTATCTGGCCCCAGGCTAGGTATATAATGCTTCATTTGGACCGCCACGGTAAACGAGTTGACCATGCCTAGGTTAGA
Organism: Maratus speculifer; assembly: GCA_964019185.1. Classification (NCBI taxonomy): domain Eukaryota; kingdom Metazoa; phylum Arthropoda; class Arachnida; order Araneae; family Salticidae; genus Maratus; species Maratus speculifer. The sequence goes on along the minus strand of OZ025298.1, from coordinate 10,175,226 downwards.
GTATTTACAAACTGTATCCTTTTTACAAATGTCAAAAAAAAAAAAAAAAAAAAAAAAAAAAAGCGCATAACAAATTACCAAACTTAAAAAATCGCGGAGCACAAAATCTACTACAGGGGAGCGCCGTTTATACGACATGATGCCGAAGTGACTATCGAAAAATGCCATATAAACGATAACGTCGTATAATCGATATTTATTTCTAAAACTAGAGTTAATTTTGTTTTCACTTAATTTTAATGTTTAACGTGCTAATTTACATAAATTTCTAGGGAAAAAAAACAGTAAACAATTTAAATGTATGTACTTTTACTTTTTCTTTTGATCATTTTACCTAGTATTACAGAATAAAATGTCTGTGATTGTTTTGATGCGATGATTGACGTTGAGTTGTCATTGATGATTTATGCAATGAGTCAGGGGCCTGAAACGTTTTTCCCTTGGTATTCTGGTAAACCAAGGTTGGGTTTTATTCGGCAAAAAATGGAAAAAACTAGGCGGAAATTGGCAAAAGTGGAAAAAATGATGAAGAGTGGAAAAATAAAATTATAATGGCGCTAATGCTACAATTTTCATCCTTTATACTTTCACCTTAATGAGCTTTTTGTTTTAGAGATTTTTAATTTAAAAAGCATTCATAATTAATCAATTAATAATAAATGACATAACCATAAAAACCAAATTGCAAATTTACTTTTTTATTTTATTAAATTAAAATATCTGAAGATAGACATTTAAGTCAAACAGAGCATAAAATAACTTCATTGGTCTTTTCTTTTTTTAATACTGCATAGCAAAATAAGATTTGTGGAATATTTCAAATAAAATTTGTTTCTGATGTTAAATTGAATGAAAAAAAAACTATGTTATTTTAACCAGTTAAGTACTGGTGCCCAAGTACCAGTATTTGGGCCAAAAATGTGTAAATGAGTGACTAGTTCATAAAAATTTCTTGATACTGAAATTCCAAAAATTCCAATGAACAGGTGAAATACTTTCCCACTATTTGAAAGCTTTAAACTGATTCAACAACATTAGTCGTAAAGTAAGCGCATGGAAAATGTGATTTTTTTTATGTCAAATTTTATAGAAAAAGGCAGTCGGGATCATTTTTTTTTCAACCACTTTCGATTTTTTCTTTCTCTTTTTGTTCATAATTCAATAATTCCCATCTGTATTTTAGGTGTAATAAACATGTGACTAGATAATACAGTAGAATTACTTGCTTGAAATGTGTTTTGAGTATGGTAATAAAACTAAGCAAAATAGGATTCTATACACCACAAATGGCAAGCATCTGCTAATGTTGAACTATCACTATGTACAGGGGTGGGGAATTTTCAGAAATTCTTACCAGCCAAAGTTTTATTTTACCAGTCAGCATGATGCAATGTACAGTACAGTCGTGGGAAAAAAATGTAAACACCCTCTACTAAATCTGCAAAAAATTATTATAAAAGAAAGTTACTGGTACCAAACGACTGGAAACAGTCTACTTTAAAATGATGCACATAAATTTTGCTTAGGGGGGAGGACATCTAAATGTTAAAACAAACCTTAACATTGTTTTTTTTTTCAATAACAGTACCTTATTCTCGTATAAAAACATTTCATATTTATTTACTTAGAAGGTGTCACAAATAAAAATTAAATTAAAAAGTTGACATGTTTCGGTTCATTCATAAGAACCGTATTCATAACATATAAAATCAGTAGAAAATTAAAATAAATTTTTAATTTTCTACTGATTTTATATGTTATGAATACGGTTCTTATGAATGAACCGAAACATGTCAACTTTTTAATTTAATTTTTATTTGTGACACCTTCTAAGTAAATAAATATGAAATGTTTTTATACGTGAATGAAAAAGGTGAAGTGATTTTGTTTTAGTTTTTGAAAAAACGAAAGCTAACAACAGTTTTAGTACCTTATTCTGACAGCATAAATGAACTCTACAGCCTTCAATTAGCCCTGAAACAAAATTTCATGCAATTCGTATGATAAGATTCTGAGAAATTAATCATTTTAAAACGAGTGTATGTATTTTAGGAGCTGTATCCAAATCAAAGTTCGGTATTTGAATTTTGACCAAGAGAGCCTCCTTCTTGATCAAGGCCGCTCAAACGGTCATTGAAGACTGCTAGATTACAGGATAGCATAAGAAGTTTCAAAATATCTAGTCACTTCAATCGCAGATCGCCCCTTAAACTATCATTTTCCCCTTTTTTTAAGTATAACTTGAAAAATACTTTGGAGAAAAATCAGAAAATTTTGGATTTCCATAAAGTAGGACTTAATAAATGTAAATCCACTAAAAAAAAAAAAAAAAAAAAAAAAAAAAAAAAAAAGTTGCAATTTATAATTTTTTCGAATGTTAATTTCATAATTCGTAAAATTATAAAAACTGCAAATTCAACATATTTATGCTTGGATATTTTAATATTATTGCAACATAAAAAATCAGCACATTAAAAGTATAATTTCAGGAGATATTAATAAAGATATGAAAATGTAATGCAACATTAGGAGCATTAAATTTTTAATGCTTGTAATTCAAAAACTGATCATTCAAATGACTTGAAATTTGGTGTCTAAGCATAGGTTGAACCGAAGATTTGAAATATCTTATTAAAAGTGGGTATTGCCATAAAAAACTGTTTTATATGCGGATGAACCATTAAGCAAATTTTATACACATCATTTAAAAGTAGACTTTATTTCCAATTGTTCGGTTACAGTAACTTTCTTCTGTGATAATTTGTTGCAGAGTTAGTCAGGGAGTGTTAAGTTAATTTTTCCACAACTGTACAGTTAAAAATTATGAGAAAATAGACTACAAAAATAGTTAATCACTGTTATTAAAAATATATGCAACAGAGGAAAATTAATAATAAGATAGAACTTAGCACTATTGCGATAAATTTGAAAAGTTCAAAAATATAGCTAACTATTTAAAAGATGATATTTTTGCCATACCTTATTTAGCTACAGTTTTTTTAAGATTTCCTAAAATTTTACTCCATCTATTAAGATATATACTCGCCAGTGGCAGGTAAATTGATGTATCCCGCCCCCCCCCCTCCCCTCTGACTGTTTAAAGAATTTGCATCAGGCTTTAATGCAACAAAAGATCTTTAACATTATTCTGAAGGTTAAAGTCACTGGCAATGTTAAAAGAAGTTTCACTAATCTAATCATTAATAATTTTAGTATAAATGGCTCTGTGTGATGGTAAAAGTTTCTAAATAAGTTGACTATTCCAGCGAATACTGCAAGATAATAATGGTGTAGTATGATCATTGCATTCTTTTAGTCAAGAATGGGAAGCACAGTGATTACGAAATTTTTTTTTTGTATTCCAATGACATGTTTTGTATTGTAGAATTACATATTCACCTAGAAGATTAACAAATGAGTAGAGCAACTACATGCTATAAGTTTTTTATTACCTCTTAGTTCTTCTCTCACATAGTTAAAGTCTTAAATACTAGTAATTTTTGCCAGTTGCAAAAATTGTGGCAAAAATTATTTTTGCCCGGACGGTTTTTTCTGCGGTTTTCTCCGTGGTTTTTTCCACTTCGGCAAAAATTGGCCAACTCGGTTGCAGACAAAATAAGTTCTTAATGTTATAATACGATTCACGACATTTTTTATTATCGCAACATTTACTATCGAGTTCTATCAAAATTTCAATTTTTTTCTTTTACCACGATAGACTCGCATTTTCGAGACATGTCGAAAAAGAGTTGGGCCCAAACAGTACAAAAAGTATGGAACGAAAATAAATAAATCGGTACTGTTACAGCACTGATAACTGAATTGGTGTTTATTCATAGCTGGCAAATTCCGCTCGTTCTTTAAAGACACTAGAAAAATCAGCGGCGTGCGAAGAGAAAACTGTTCCTGGGGCAAAGTTTCAATTTGGTTCCCTCTCCCCCTTTCCATTCTCTTTATTATAGGTTTTACAAAATTGAAAAGTGTGCAAACACAAATAAATTCTATTGAATACATATTTCATGTTTACTTTTGAACATAAGGTTTAAATTCAGTTACTAAATAATAGGGTAACATCCCCAGTAATTGGCACATTAAGAATTTGTCTTTAAACTTGCTTATGTTTTCCTTACTAAGAAATAAAATATTTACTTACAAATATTTTTAAATCAAAGAGTGCACATCTGTGCATCTATTTTGCCCACTAAAAGTAAAAATATTTGAAAAAGTATTTTTATAAAAAAAATATTTATAAAAAATTGCTGTGGCCACAAATAATTGGCATCTAGAGTACCAATGTATGGTACCTTGTGATCCAGTAATTGGCATATGTTTATATAAGAAAAAAAATTTTATATTTTGCCTTTTTAGGTAATATATATGAAAAAAAATTCCATGACTATGTGAAACATATGATAGAAAATAATAATTATAACATAATATAGGCAGAAAATTTTGGTTGTAAGATAACAGAAATTGATAACATTAATTGTAAGAACTTTATTATGACAATATTAATCATCACATAAATAAATTAATGTTAAAACAAACATCTTGATGACGGAAATGAAGGTTTTAGACTTGTTTAAAATAGTTATAAAATAGTATTTCCAAATATAAAAATGAAACATAACTTGAAATGTTACATGGAAAAATAGCAATATAGAATTCAATGCTGTTTTATCTGTCAGTTTCAATTTTTATTTTTCAAATAATGGATGATTCCAAAGAAAAAAAAAATGCCTGAAAATTCCAAGGGATCATAAAACATGAAATTATTCTCTGCATTTGCTATAGCTAACTTTGATGCACAAATATGTGTTTTCACTTTTTTCTCGTAAACATTTAACAGTAGATTCTGCGCAATTTAAATCAATAACATGATCTATATAATATTGTTTATCATAAACTGCATAGTAATGTTTTTTCAACAAATGTATTTCCTTTTTGATTTTTTTATCATCATATATTATTTCTCCATCAGATTTTGAATCTTCTAAATTATAGTTTCTAATTTTTTTAGAAACATCCATCTTCTAAATTACAGTTTCTAATTTTTTTAGAAACATCCTTCATATCCAAAATAAGGGGCTGTAGAGTATGTCCAATCCAGTGATCTAGGATCTGAAGGAATTATTCAGATAAATATAAGTTAGATTTCAATTTTACCAATAAATTGCATAATTCCCTACAATTCCCCAAAAATTTTCGCTATAAATAGAAATATCCATCTAGCGACCTTCACAAAATCTATCTTAGAATATTATATACCATATGTACTCATGCATAAGTTAATTTTTTTTTTTATTAAGGGGGGGGGGGTATCTAATAGTTACAGTAATACAGAATTTTGGTAAGTTTATAACATATCGCAAAACTTGGGAAAAATTTCATATGGATTAAAAGAAATGTAAGGAGTAAAAACATTTTCTGCACTCCTGACCGCTCATGTTTTCAGTATGTCATTGCATTCATCAGTGCTTCTTTAGAATACAAGAATTTGGGTTTAGTCCTTTTAAATGAATTTACTGTAGATGAAGATGCCATATTTCAGGTTTTTGAGATTAAGAAATCAGCATATTAGTCTGAAATGTAAACACTTTAAGGGTGTATTCGAAAAAAAAGCTTTTCCACCTTCAACAGCTCGAAATTTTCCCGATACAATTTCAGACACATTTTTAAAAGTAGAAACATGAAATCTGCTGAGAGTATTTTTGAAGAGATGTACAAGGTGCCGTGTGATGTCATTTTATACTCCAATCATTAGAATTTGAGTTATGAAGAATTATCTTTTCAGTACGACACATTTTTTGTTCACAGGCTTCCCGCTTCGGAAAAATCAGTTCAAAATGCCATTTTTGATTGCTTTTTTTTGCAATATTTTCTGCATTTAGCAAAGAATCGACAATCAAGGCACCTTGTGTACTTTCTAAATAAGACAATTTGCCAGTTTGATGCATATGAGAGCAAAAATGAATTCAAAAATAAATCGGAAAATAAGGAGTTTGAATCGAAATACACCCTTAAAACAATAATATTAATACCCAGAAACTGTCATGCTATCCCCAGTATTTGTCATATGAAGCTTTAATGGATTCCAGTTACTGATTATATATCATATTTTTAAATAAAAGCAATTGCTAAATAAAATTAGTTTATAACTTTATAAGTACTGACAAAATAAGTGATTTAATCTCAAATTTTGCGATTCCTTTGTAATTGGCACAGGTACCAATTACTTGGAACTAGCGAGACTGAAGCACCATTAATAGGCATCTCAGAAATCCAAATATTTGTGTGAAAAATACTTTTACACAATTAAAGTAACCCTTTTCAACTAAACAAAAATGTTGTCAATTAAATTTTAAAATATGGTATAAATAAGATAATAATGAATTGAAACACATTCCTTTCTTAAGCCAGAGAAGAAGCATTACCAACAAAAATGGCTAATTTGATATAAGCCATAATTGTTTCTCTTTCCTAGGTACTATTGTCATGTAGTAGCATAAATCAAAGTTATAATCTTTAAAGTAAATGTGCATACAACTGGTATATGGTCTTGCATTTTTAAAAGACTGAATATAAATCGTTTTGTCTGATGTGCCAATCACTGGTGCCTGCCAATTACTGGGGATGTTACTTTATAAGAGAAAATTTCACTTATACTTTGGCAAAGGTTATCTGGAAAACAGATGTAGAAAAAATGTATCTACAGTACAATTTAACAGTTTGTAACTTCTTTTGGATTCTAAGAAATCAGTCAGATGCTATTTTGAAAATGTTTGTTTTTGTCCCCCTCCCCCCTCCCAAAAAACTTTTCAACTATGTACGTACATAATTTTTTTTAACAAGAAAAGAAGAAACATAGAAGGTTGGTAATATAAATTTGGCGCCCCCTCACATTCTGCGCCCGGGGCGGCCGCCCCTTTGCCCCGCGCTTCGCACAACCCTAAGAAAAAAAAAGTGTACAAAATAGAAAACAGACATATAAACGATTTTGTGCGTCGTATAAAGGAAATAGTTTTATAATAAATTGAATAGGAATAAATTGGGACCACTATAAAACGTAGTATAAATCTAAATGTTGCTTAAACTATCATCGTATAAATGATGTTTTATTGTATAGATAATTGGGAACTTAGACAGGATTCTATTGAATGTAGCAGATTCGCTTAGTAACACATGTGTAATAATTATGATTGTAGCAGAATAGCTTCCAAAATTAGAAAACTCATTTGCATATCTATGTTTCCAGTGAAACAAAAATGTGATATTATCTGGTTTTACTTATTTTTATATATATTGTTTTTATTTTATTTATTTGTCTTCAAATCTAATCTTGAAATTTGCTGATTAAAGTACTGCAAAACCGATATTTCAGTCTTGATTATCTGTAGAGATCATGTTTTTATTTTCGCAATCTTTTGTAATCAACATCACTATAACTGTGAGGTTAAAAAAAAAAAAAAAAAAAAGATGTCGACTTCTTCTTTGACGTTGCATAACGGGACTAACATTGCATAATAGATGACGAATGATATGGTTAAATAACTATTATCTTTCCATCAAATTATTTTTTCTTTTTACGTTCAAAATCAAAGGTTGTTCTTCAAAGTTTTTAAATAGACACAAAAGTAAAAATAGTTTAAAAAAAAATCCCTTTTTTAATAAACATTTAATGTTTACCTTGAAATTTTCGCTCGATTTGAGAAAAAAAAATATATAATTGCAGTTCATTTACTTTTTCAATATTTTCTCTTACAAAACATTAATTTAATATATCTATGAGTTCGATTATGGCAAATTTTATGCTCTTTGATTTCGTACATCTGATGAAAATCTATTCGTCTCGCTCTTCTGTCTGCCTGTCTGTCAGAGTGCATACACAAAAAACTACATAAGTCAGTTGGAATTTTGTGAACCTCATGTCACATGATAAATCATAAAATTTTGAAAAAAGTCTATTATTTTTTATCAAATATTTTCTTTCAATTCTATGCTTTCATTTTTGCGGTATAGATAACAAAAACAACAACAATAATAATAATAATAATAAATAAATAAATGGGACATTTTCATCATTCGCTTACCTTTCATGGTAACGGACTTGACATTTCAAATTAAACTATTGTAATGAACTAGTTTGTATATTTTCGAATTTAGATAATAATTTACATACCTCCTAAAACTATTTAGTAAACTTACTCAGCAGCTTACATTTCATTGCTTACAAATAGGGTAACAGATTTGACAAGTAACGGACTTGATATTTCAAATAAAACTATTAGAAATGAACTAGCTTTTATAATTTCTAACTTACATAATAATACACATACCTTCTGAAACTATTTAGTAAACAATATTTAATTACAAAAGTGCAAAAATCATTATTTTAATATTAAAATTTACGGTAACTGATTTGACAGTGAAAAGAAAAATACCAACTTTGATAAAAGCTGATTCTTGCCACTATTACATTGATTCACAATTGAAGAGTAAAAAAATGGCAAGTAGTAGTTGCGTGAATAGTTTAACTATATCACCGAATATTCGAGGCTAACTTTAGCAGAATTAGAAACCTATTTTGACTAAAATAATCACAAGATAACAGACTTGACGCAAAGTGAAGGACAAAATATTTCTGTTAATTTTTTAAAGAAAATATCTCTTGTAAACAAATCTTTTCATTTTTATAGAACACTAACAGTTCGTACTTAAAATAATTAAATCTCTTTATTTAAAAAAGTAAAATTAGATATAACATTTAATTACATAAAATTTGGAATGGGACAGGCATTTTTGCTTAGAATCACAATTTTAAAGATTTATATCTCCAAAATTTTTATTGATTTTTTTAATTTTTCATTTTAAAAATGTTCAATACAGTCTTCTTCAGCTAATGCATTGCTGAAATCAAACTTTAAATATTAATTTATGTTTGAATTTTCTTCTTTTTACTCTTGGACAGCATATGTAAGCGAAATTTGAAAATGGCCCAAATAAAAACTTAATTTTATTCATTTTTGAGTAGACATCTTATCGTGGAGATAAAGAATCTCGACTCTCTGACAGTCTTTCAAATGGGTAAATTTGTAATGTTGTTTTCTCACAACGAAGGTTTCCATATGGGCAAACTCAGAAAATTCTGAAAAAATTATTACAGAGTATTCTTCTCCTGAGGATATATAGGTTTATAAAAATTTCGGCGGAATCCTTTCAAAACGTTCCTAAAAAAAAAAGAAAAAAAAAAAAAAAGAAAATGAATACTTCGTTTATTTGGTCGTTTATCACCGGTTGGCGACGAAATAAAATTTTTAAAAATACTTTTTTACGTCAAATACTATTTTAAGGTAAAAATGTTTCATGTTGGACTTGTAATTAAAAACAATTATTTAAATAACTTTAGTTTTGACAGTTTTAACTGTTTTATCATTTTATTATATAGTTTTATCATAAGTATATACCGGGTGTCCCAAAAATGACTGATGGATTTTAAAATTCATTAACTTGCAAACGGTGACAGCTATTTAAAATTTTTTTGCAGGAGGGTTATGTATAATGTCAGGAGTTTTTTACCGTATTTTTTTTATTTTAGTTCGAATTTCAAACAATAGGTGGCGTTGACGGCGATTGAAGGCCAGGTCGACGCTTCACTCAGCACTGATCATCTGGCCTTCAATCGCCATCAGCGCCACCTATTGTTTGAAATTCGAACTAAAATAAAAAATTACGGTAAAAAAACTCCTGACATTATACATCACCCTCCTGCAAAAAATTTTTAAATAGCTGTCACCGTTTTCAAGTTACTGAATTTTAAAATCCATCAGTCATTTTTGGGACACCCGGTATATACAAGGTGGTCATAAAAAAACTTTGCCGATATATGGAGCTCTAGCGGCCAATCCGTTCAACCGATCGAGGTGAAATTTCAGGTATAGCTATTCAGAGGTATGAGCTCGAGATTCTATGAACGGCAACAAAATGGCTCTCATGGTTACGGTTATAGTTACAGAAACTCGAAATTTTCCAATGGCAACACCCATTTTTTTTTCATCGCAAAATGTTCAGTGCATGCGAAAACCCTCAAGAGCGTTGGAATGTCGTAATCCTTCTGGATTCGCACCAACCCGGAACAATAAATATTCTGATGATATTTCATTTTAATTCATTAAGCTGCAATCAAATGGTGAACACTTTTTATTCTTATTCTTGACATCATATTCTAAGATATTTTAAGGATCTCCCCTACATTTTATAGATAGAACATAAAATTTTTCACCTTCATTTTTAAGCTCACATTTTTACACACATACGGTGGTTCACACACAAAATATATAGAAGTGATTTCACTTCGTTTCACAAATGGGAAGTGCCAAACTTGCAGCGACATCTACATTTTATTTTAATTTACACACATTTTCGACACTCCCCACCTGATAATTTTCACAATTATCACCTTATGTTATATATACATTTTTTTTCTTTTTTTTTTTACCTTTAAGAAAATATGAGAAAATAATTAAATAAACATTCACAATATAACTTGAAAATATATGTTTCTTACCAATATGTACAACATAACATACCTGGCCAGGATTTTTGCAAGAACTTTTATAGAATAACATAATAGATGCAATAATTATAATGTAATAATAAATAAATCAGTATTTACAGTATAAAATAAATATTACAATTATAATAAAAATATAATGCAGTAAAAAAAAGATATTAATGTTATTTACATAGTTACATAAACGTAATACTAAATTGAAATATTATATGCACAGAAATTTTTTTTTACAAATTATATCATTAATCAGCAATTTCAAAAGGATATATAAGTTGAATGGGTCGTCTTAAATTTCCCTTTTTGGTCTTGACGACGCAAGATCTAACTAGTCCATCACGACTTCTGTTGACCTCAATAATTCGTCCTAAGTTCCATAAGAATTTTGACTTACTTACACCTTCAATTAAAACAATGTCATTAATTTTTAGGTCTTTCTGAGCAGTAGGAGCTCCGAAGGAATGCAGACTTTTTGTTGCAAGTAAATAATCAGTCTTCCATTCTCCAGATTCCAGATTCTCCCAAATCTGGCTCAAAAGTTTTGTTTGTTACACTTTCCTTTTAATTAAACTAGTCCTAGTTACAGAGGTATTGAACAGTTCGTTAAAATTAAAAGGATATTCCACTTTGTGTCCAACGAATAAGAAATGGGCAGTTGTTAGTGGTTCAGGTTCGACGAAGTCATCATAAACGTACGTCAGAGACCTATGGTTGAGGACATTTTCTACCTTTACAAGCACAGTCATAAGCTCTTCAAAAGTTAGTAGAGCTTTTCCTAGGATTTTTCTTAAGGGGTCCTTAATACTTTTCATGAGTCTCTCATAAAAACCTCCCCACCATGGGGCAAGTTCAACTATGAATTTCCATGTTATTTTTTTCAGAAGATATAAAATCTTGAAAATCTTGGTGCTTAATTATGTCAAAGAAATATTGAATTTCTTAATTAGCACATTTGAACGTTTTGGCATTGTCCGAGTAAAATATACGGCAGTTCTCTCTTCGGCTAAGGAAACGCCTAAGTGCCAAAATAAATTTGTTAGTTGACAAATCTGAAACTAGTTCCAGGTGGGCAGCACGAGTGACAGCGCAAGTGAAGAGAGCTATGTAAGCCTTGTCGGTGTTGTCTCCATTTTTTACGTAAACAGGACCGGTAAAATCCACACCAGAAACGGAAAATGCAGGTGTTTCTGAGATCCGATCTCTAGGAAGTTGCGCCGTCATTTGTTTTGCTGGCTTCACTGAATATTTTCTACACACGAGGCATTTGTTGATGGCCTTTTTTGCAGTTTGCCTCCCCTTGGGAATCCAATAATTTTGCCGCAATTTACATAGTGTAGCAGCAACCCCACCATGAAGCATTTTGTTGTGCTCGTGTAATATTAGCAATTCTGTAAATCGCGATTCCTTTGGAAGGAGGATTGGATGCTTTTCTCCGTAAGTATAATTACTCTCGTTTATTCTTCCCTTTATTCTTAATAAATCATTTTCATCAAGAAACGGTGCTAACGATAGTATGCTAGACTGTTTTTGAAGCTCACTCTTTGATTTAAGTGAGTCTATATCTGATTTATAAAACTGTTTCTGGCTTGCTTTAATGCAGAATATTTCTGCTTCTTGGATTTCATCAGCAGATAAGGGACCATCGTCCACAGGTAATTTTCTTATTTTCCTTATAAAGCGTTTAACCCATGCAACTATTCGAAGTAATTTTAGCATACTACTGACATTCTCTAAAAGTTTCGCCAACTCATTATTTTCAGTAATGCAGTTATGTAACTATAACCGAGTTTCTGTAACTATAACCGTAAGCGTGAGCGACATTTTGTTGCAGTTCACAGAATCTCGAGCTCATACCTTTAAATAGCTATATCTGAAATTTCACCTCAATCGGTTGAACGGTCTGGCCGCTAGAGCTCCATATATCGGCAAAGTTTTTTTATGACCACCCTGTATATATATATATATACTGAAAATTAACTATGATATATTATGAATTAAAAAATAATAATTAAAATCGTTTCAATCTCAAAATTAAGTCCAAATGTCGATTCAACTTTGTTGCTATGGAAACAAAAACTTCTCTGATATTGAAATGTATTACTGCAGAATTCTTCATCTGGTGTTTATTTTAGAATACGCTTAAATATATTAAAACATTTTTTTATATGAAATTAATTTCACAGTGTTAAAATTAAATAACTGCAGCAACAAACAACATGAATATGTAATAAAAAAGAAAATATATGTATTAAACTCCTTAACTGTTTAAATTTAAATTCATAAATACTATTTATACACATTTTAAAATCTATTGATAAAGAATTTTCCGTTACATTAAAATCGTTTGTTTTTGGCGAGGAAATGTTTGCTCGCTAAATCGCGGGACGTTTTCTCTTTTCACGCCAAATATTCGTAAATATTTTATTTTCTTTACAGGCAGTCCTGTAATTCTGCCGCTAAGTTTGACTGATCATTTATTGTATACATAAGTAGTTTAATGATTATTTTTAAAAATAAATTTTGAATTTTCTCAGTATAGAGATCTGCAAGGGCCGGAATTTCCAGGCCCGTGCCCGGCCCAGCCCGTAGGAAAGTTATTTCGGCCCGGCCCGTTGTAAAACTCAAAAGTTCGGCCCGGGCCCGGCCCGTTTAAATTTTTATATTTTAGGCCCGGCCCGTATAAAAATCAGCGAAAACAGGCCCTGCCCGGCCCGTTTTGGCCCGTTACAATTTCTACGATTTCTAAAAAATTCAGATTTTTATCATATAAATAAGATTCCTTTAAAGAATACTGCATACATATCTATGGAATGATTTTACAGTATATTTTACAGCAAATACACATTAACAACATTAATGATTACTTAGATTCTTAGGCTTTCAACATTCGAATAAAGATTCATTAAAAAATTAATATGGGTTAGAATAAAAGAAAAAAGAAAGAAAGCTAAAAACATCGTTAATTTTGAAGCTGTTTAATAAAAGAAGGTTTATAAATGTTTTTCTACATTATTTTACTATAGATTTCAAATCCAAATTCATTCTTAAATTCAAAGAAGCTCCTTTCTGATACATTTCTACATTCATTTTTTTTCTCAGAATCGCATAAGATTAGCAGATATCTTTGTTCAGAAACTATATAATCGAATGGCGTTATCCATTTTTTGATACAAGCAAATTAAGAATACTGCAAACAAATAAAATACTGTCATAATTAGCGTTTTGAATAGAATTTCCGGAAGCAATAGCAAGGGAAGGGAGAAAAACTTGCAATCATTTGAGAAACTATTATATCTCCACAAGGTTATACAGGTATTTTATTTACCAAAAATGAAAAACGCTATTCGATTCCAAATCCCTTCAATAGTTAAGCTTATCACTTTTATACTTTTACAATTTAAAATTAATCAGAAAATGTGTCAAACTTTCGCATTATTGAGAAATTAGTTTAAAAATCATCAAGAAGTATATATCCGAAGACTAAGCTAACATAAGTTCTTTATCGCTGTTAATAATTTTACAAATCATGTTTTCTGCCAATAATTTAGTCTAGTACCGGTTCGGCCAGTCTATATGTAGAAAAATAATGCAAGCGTGATCTACACATAATGTAATTCTCCGATGCCGATACACTGTGCATTTTTATATTGATGCTGTCAAAGTAGTATGGCCACATTTATACTTATTCTTGTTAAAACCATTTTCGTTGAAAATAGCTCATATTTTATCGTTTCTGCTTAAATCTTCAGAACGGGCCGGGAGGCCCGAAAATTTTTTTCGAAACGATTCCGCCGGCCCGGGCCGCGGGCCGGGCCTGGTAAGGGCCACGGGCCAGGCCCGGGCCCGTGCAGACCTCTAGCTCAGTATGGAGATCTTTTTTGTCAGCATAAATGTTAAGATTTTTTCGATATAATATAAAAATACTTGAAAACTAATATATGAAACTAATCCTTGAGGTAGGGATGCACAACCTGTGGACCGCGATGGGTTAACGTGTGGCCCGCGAACTTCGTCAATTTACAGCTAGAAAAAATAGCATTTTTTGTGGAAAAGTCGCAGATAAAAATCGTAAATTTCGTCAATTTACAGCAAGAAAATATAAAATTTCGTCAGACAATTAAGAATCGCAAATTTCGTAGATCGGGCACGGAAAGATCGCGAAATTCACTGATCAAGAGCGGAAAAATCGCACTTTTCACTGTATGAAAAAATCGCGAATTTTGCCCATGAGGCTCGGAAGAAAAATAGTAAATTTAACCGATCAGACACGGAAAATACGCGTTTTTTGTCGATTGGGCTCGGAAAAATCGCGAATTTCGTCGATCAGACGCGGAAAATCGCACATTTCATTGATCAGCCAAGAAAAAAAATCGTCAAATTTGTTGATGATGCACGAAAAAATTGCAAATTAATTTCATCGGCTGCGGGAAAGTTCGCATATTTTCTCGGTTTGCCGCGTGAAGAAAATGCGAATTTCGTTGATCGGACACAAAGAAATCGCGAATTTTGTCGATCAAGGGAGAAAAAACTGCAAAGTTCGTTGATAAGGCACGGGAAAATCACGAACTTTGCGATGAGGCGCGGAAAAATTGAAAATTACGTTGATCGGCTGCGAAACAATCGTGTGTTTTGTAGGTTTCTCAAGAAAAAAAAATTCGCGACTTTCATCTTGCCGCGTAAAAAAATGCAGTTTTCGTCAGTCGGAAACAGGCAGAAAAGCGCGAATTTCGTCGATTAGACACGGAAAAATCGCGAGTTTTATTGATCGGGTTCCGAAAATGGCAAATTTTGTCAGTCGGAAACAGGAATTTTGCGAATTTTGTCGATCTCACGCGGAAAAATTGCAAATTTCGTCGATCAGGTTCACATAAAATCGCGAATTTCGTCGATCGTCGTTGCAATTTCATCAATCAGGTTCATAAAAATTTCGAATTTCGTCTATCGGCTTTATAAAAATCGCGAAATTTGTCGACCTGGTATGGAAGAATCGCGAATTTTATCAATCATGCGATGAAAATTTGCAAATTTCGTCGATCAGCTTCGTAAAAATCGGGAATTTTGGCAATCGGCTTCTTAAAAAACGATAATTTCGTCGATCAACATAAGTAAAGTCGCGAATTTCGTCGATCGGCTTTGTAAAAATCGCAAATTTCGCCAATCAGCATTGCAAAAATCGCAAATTTCGTCGATTGGCTTCGAAAAAATCGCGAATTACGCCGTTCGGCTTCGTGAAAATTGATAATTTTGTCGATCAGCCGCAGAAAAATCGCGAATTTTATAGATCATGCCAAGATAAATCGCGAATTTCGCCGATCAGCTTTGTAAAAATCGCGAATTTTGCCGATCAGCTTTGTAAAAATCGCAAATTTCGTCGATCAACTTCGTAAAAATCGCAAATTTTGTCAATCGGTTTCATAAAAAATTGTGATTTTTCTTGATCGGTTTCGTAAGAATCACAAATTTTGTTGATCAGGCGCAGAAAGATCGAATTTTCTCAATCAATTTCGTAAAAATTGGGAATTTTGTTAATCACTTTCATAAAAATCCCTAATTTGGTCGACATGCATGGAAAGCTGCAAATTTTGTTGATCGGCCATTGAAAAAATCAGGAAGTTCAGTGATGAGACACGGAAAAATCCTACTAATCGGCTCCTTCCCTCTCCTTTGTTTATAAAGATTACATTTTTTTTTCGGCACCAGCCACTTATCTTTGCTTTTTACTTAGCACTTTTAATAAAACAAATTTACTCTCTGGAATACAGTCAAGGAATAATATTACATCTTGAGAATATTCCTTGCTATATCTGTTATATACGCAAACGCAAAAACTGCTGCTATATCCTTACCAATTGAAGTGGATATTTTGACTGGTTAAGCGAAACCTAAAGGGGTATTTTCCCACTTCCCTCTGAAAACATATTTTTTTATCCGATAATAGGCCACAGATCACCTTCGAATTCGAATTATCTCCATGTTATTGATGTGGCCCTCGACTGCCCAGACTTTTTTGTAAGTGGCCCTTCTCTTGAAAAGGTTGTGCACCCCTACGAGAGTATTAATCCTTATTCAGTATATTAAAAATGCATTAAATCAGTAGAATTATATTACATTAAATAATGATTTTATTGCAGTGAAATCTGAAGCTTAGTTTAGTAATCTTGTTAACACAGGCTTATCAATGAGAAGTTTAACAAACAGAAGGATATGACTCAAACCTCTTTCTGTGAAAGTTTCAAGTTTTATACATTTCATATTCACATGAATTTAATAATGAAAAAAAGAAAACTTTTGTGTTTTTCTGCCCTTTTACGGATTTATTTTATTAATTATTATTATTATTGTTGTTGTTACGACGCTATGATAAAATATCACTGACATTCATAATATTTTATGAAATTAAATTTTTAACTATCATAAAAATTACTACGATGCATTAATAATTCCTTTATGATAAATGATGTAGTTTATTTTTTATTAAAATGTACTACCATTTTAAACTAGGCAAACAGGTGTAAAACATTTTTCAATTGTTTATATCGACATATTTATATAGTTCTAAGCAGTGTTCTCGCTGTCGCTCGCCAATGCGCCGAATTGCGACTAAATTCTTCATTTGGCGAGTAAACAAGCGATTAGATTCGCCAAATTGCTAGTGCTCAATTTTTGCTTTTTCTTTTTTTCTTTTTCGTTTTTCATACATATGCATATATATATTTAATGTATACATATTTTTTATATTTGTAGCGGATAGTTGAAATTAGATTAATAACAATCGGTGCCACAGTTGTAGAAACTTAGGTTATTTTAGAACATATTGAAAAAAAGAGGTTACATTAAAGGATTAAAGATATTTTTTGTGCTACATGGCTAATCTATTTTGCTAATACATTTTTCATTTGGCGAATGTTTTTTATTTTTAATTCGCCAAATTACTAACGTTGATCAAATGTCAGCGAGAACACTGGTTCCAAGCACTGTTTAGTTTCGTCATGATTTGACGGAAATTAGGACCAAACGAAGAAACTTTTTAATACTGTACATTACTTAAATGTTAGCATTTATTTACTAATTATCATTATTTTATTTTTATTACAGGCCATGTAACTTAAAATATATATATATATATATATATATATATATATATATATATATATATATATATATATATATATATATATATATATTAATACAGAAACTTGCGGGCATCGCTCGAAATTTAGGTTACAGTTTTAAATAATTCGTTTTTTTTAGGGAAAAGGAAATAAAAACCAGTGCCTGATTTATGATAGAACATCGGCATCCAAATGCCTGCTGAAGATTTTTTTTTCAATTATTTTCCATATTCTCTTAATCAGTTTTGTTATTTAAGTGATTGAGTAACTTCTTATTTTCGTGCAAAATAAAATGTAATTTATTTATTGACAACACAGAATAATTTTCTAATTTTACGAATTTCACGTAATTAAAAAAATAATTTATGTACACTTACCTCGATTTAACTTTTATCATGAATTTTGTAAATGATCTTCACCTGTTTTAATATACCTTTTTTAAAGAACATGCAAAACACGTCTACGATTTGAAATTATTTTTTTTTAATTACTGTCTAGACTGTATCTTTTAATGAGAAAGTGAAAATCACCTTTTACGTTTAGTTATATATGCATTGCTTTCTTTATAATTTGCACTCGTTTATAGAGTCAGTGAAGATTGATAATAATAAACAGTCCACAGAAATAAATAAAGAATGTCTCATTTGAGCGAATGCAATTTAAGTCAATGAGTAATGTTGAAATCTATATTATAAAGGCCAAACGTATCTGTGCGTAACGCATTACGTCATTTTGCGAATGGCAACACTTTCACATGCAATTTCAGTTTTGCATTTTTCGCTACTGCAAATTTTATACTTCTAAACATCGTATATTTTCGATTTTTACACCGTTGTATAGAGAAAAAAATGTACTTTTAAATGCAATTTGTTCGAAAGCTTTATCTCAATTTGTTTTTGAGATATTAATTTTTTTTATAGTTTTCAGTACCAATTTTAAAATTGTGGCAACAGAATCCTCTTAAAATTGAAAAAAAAAAAAAATTAAAATGCGCATACTTTGCAAGAAATATCGTCTGTTATAAAATTCCGTGATTTCGGTTTTATTTCGTTTTTATTCATCAGTTAAATAACTTCAAGTTTTGAGTTAAAGTGATTTTAAAATGATCAAATTAAAATGCCATTTTTTAAACATGGTGAATACGTATATGAAAAGTACGTGTTTAAATTTTGAGAAGATGAAAATTACACTGTAAAAAAAAAGTGTCGATCTACTAAAAAAACTTTAGTGATCCTTGTAATTACTAAAAAATTTTTAATAATCTTAGTCGGTTACAAGAAAATCTGTAAGAATTACTAGAAAAAAGTTAGCAACGAATGGAGTTAATAATTTTTATATTTTTAATAGCTATTACTAAAACTCACTTGGTGTGGTATTGATAGCATAGTGGTTATAGTAACGGACTCCAGACTAAAAGGTCCCCGGTTCGATACTGGCCACTGCCAAATACGCCCCGAATGTATGTAGTGTAAGTACTCGTTAATAAAGGGATTATGAATATCCTGACCGTGCAGTAGCCATGTTTGGTGCTGCCATCTATTGCGGTTTTGCTGAAAATCTTCCGCTCCAGAAGTCTGGATGCAGCTCGAAGGAAGCTCCTGCCCTTCGAACCCACGTAATGGTTATTAAAAAAAATTTTGGAGCTATTACTAAAATTTGCTTGGTGGCTCATATTAAAAAATTTTAAGTTAGTTATACAAAAAATTCTTTTGTTCAGTTTACAAAAGAAATTCTTGTTTCGCTTGCAAAAAAAAAGTTTGTAATGGTTACTAAAAAATTCTGTGGAATACAAATTTACTAAAAAAATTTTAGTAACCTCTTGAATTTTTTTTTTACAGTGTATGACGGGTTTTAATTCCGCATGAAATTCTATAGTCACGTCGATTTGGAATAAATTTCGTTTTTTTTTCATTCGCATTTATACCAAAAATAAGAGTCTCAATGGATAAATTCATATTAATAGCCGATCTTTATTATAATTTAGTGATTTTATATGCAGTTAAAGTTTAATTTTAAAAATTTGAACAACTGAGTTTTATAGTATTTTGTTAATTTTAGCTTAAATTAATATTTGTTTGAGAGGTAGACTCAAATTAATATTACTCTAATAATAATAATTTAGTGATTTTATATGCAATTAAAGTTTAATTTTAAAAATTTGGACAACTGAGTTTTATAGTATTTTGTTAATTTTAGCTTAAAATAATAATTGCTTGAGAATTAGATTGACCTTAATATAAGATGCATTTTTTTACTGTAAGCAATTTTGTAGATTTATTATAAATCAATGGAGCAGTTTCTTCTTAAATCTTTTCTTTCGTCGAATTTCGACGGGTTCCATCTCGTTATAGATAATGTTGAAATTATAGAAGATACGAGATTTGTGGAATACGGATAATTTCGGTCCCGGTTGCGTTTTCGACAGCATTTTCACCGAAAACGATTATGTGCAAAGAAAAGTGAAGATCTCATAGCATTGCTTAATCAACGTCATAAAGAAAAAACATTCCCACCATTAACGCTGCAGTCAAGACATTGATGGCAACGACCGCTGCTATCGCTTGAATGACCCGTGACTTATCGACTCCTTTAAACAGTTGACATTATTCCTAGATCGAATTGAAATGTTGCATTTACATATTATAAACTTCTAGAAATCAGATTCTTTTAGAAAATTAATTGATAAGAATGGAAAGGTTATTAAAAAATGATAAATTTCGCATTGTTTCTTCTATAAGGTAGGGCAAAATGAAAAACAAGTGGGTAAGTGCGATCGCAGATCGAACAGAAAGTTTCATTTAATATTTCTTTCAAAACAACTTTTCCTTTAAATAATAAATCAAAACTGCTAATTTGTAATTAGTAAATTCTTACATAGATGGTAGCACCGACAAATTTAATTTTAAAATAACTATAAAGAGTAGTTATTTATTTGAATCAAATTAAAACAGTTGAAGTCAAATTATCTATATATTGTATCTGTACGTAACGCATGCATCATTTTGTGAATGGCAACACTTTCAAATTTTAAATGAGATTTCGGAATTGCAACTTTTGCTACTACAAATTTTTAAACTTATAAATATCGCATGTTTTCAATTTTTACACCATCATGTAGGGAAAAATGTACTTTTAAATAAAATTTGTTTGAAAGTTGTATCTTAATTTATTTTTGAAATATTAATTTTTTTGTAGTTTTTAATACCGTTTTTCTAATTGTGGCAACAGGAGTATTATATTTCTATTAAAAGCAAAGGTAAAAAGGGAAAAAATTAAAATATCTTCCGTTATAAATTTTTATTTCATTTACAAAATTTGATTTACACGTAAAAGAATATCAACAGTTTAATACATTTTTCAGCTAATAGCCCCCATTGAGACTTCAAGTTTTGAATCAAAATGATCAAATTAAAATGCCAATTTTTTTTTGAAAAGGTGAATACAGATAAGAAAAGTGCTTTTGTAAATTTTGATATGGTAAAAATGATGCCAGGTTTAAATTTCACGGATTTTTTTTTTTTTTTTTTTTTTTTTTTTTTTTTTTTTTTAAATTAAGTTAAAGTTGAATAATTTTTGCTTTTTTTCATTTTAGAATACTAGCACAAGAACCTTAATAGATAACTTTATCATAATAACAGATCTTTATTATTTTTTACTGCTTACATGTACTATTAAAGTTTAATTTTAACAATTTCTACAACTGAGTTTTATAGAAACAGTATTTTGTTAATTTGCCTTTAAATATCGTTTGTTTAAGAGTTAGACTTGCCAATATAAAATGCATTTTTTGCTATAACTAATTTTGTAGGTTTATTGTAAGTCAATGAAACAGTTTCTTAAACATTTTCTTTCGTCAAAATTTGACGGGTTCTACCTTGTTTAAATAAAATCCAAAAGTCCAAATATTTTGAAAATCTGAAATTGTAAAAAATTAGCGGAAATATAAATAAGATTTTAAATGCGGAATCATTAGTAAATCGCAAAAGTTTTTAAAATAGAAAGGTAATTGAATTCCAAAAAATATCATGAATGTTTATCACAGAATAAAAATCCTTGTCGGCTTAGCCTATAGGCGGAGGTAGATTTCGAAGAGTGCTCATTTCAACAACAAAAAATAAATTTGATAAACCCAGTTTAACAACTTTATTTGTCTTCTTTTGAAAATTTTTTAATTTCATTTATCTGTAAGAACTGGTTTTATCAGAATCATCTTAAGCTTCATCTTAAGCTTCAACGGATCAAATGCCCATTTTGACAACATATTTTGAAATAATTCTGACTTTATTTAAAAATCGACTATTACAGTACATTATATAGTTTCTAAATAACAAAAGACTGTCAATTGAATGCGTTTCAGAGCAAAATGGAATTTAAAAATGAGTTATAAAATAACCAATTTTGAATACAACTTCAATTCCTAATCATGATAGCTTCGGGAAATTTTGCGCGCACTTTGACAGCATTTTTAAAAATATATTCAGCCTTTATCAAAAAACTGACCAATACGGGACATTATACAGCTCCTATATAAGAGAACCTGCCAACTGGATGCGTTTAAGAGCAAAACTAAATTTAAAAATGAGTCAGAAAAACGCAATTGATTATTTCAATCACGATAACTTCTCGAAATTCTGTTCAAAATACCCTTTGGCAGTTTTTTTTTTAAATATATTCTGTCTTTATCAAAAAAATTGACCAATGCGTCACATTACACAGTTCCTAAATAAGAGGACTTGTAAATTAGATGCGTTTGAGAGCAAAAATAGATTTAAAAACGAGTCAGAAAAAAACGCAATTTCTTATTTGAATACTTCCTTCAATTTTCAGTCCCGATGACTTTCGGAAATTCTGTTCAAAATACCCTTTTTGGTAGCCTTTTTTTGAAATATATTCCGTCTTTATCAAAAAACTGACCAATGCATCACATTATATAGTTCCTAAATAAGAGGATCTGTAAATTGGATGCGTTTGAGAACAAAAATGGATTTAAAAACGAGTCAGAAAAAAACGCAATTTCTTATTTGAATACTTCCTTCAATTTTCAGTCCCGATGACTTTCGGAAATTCTGTTCAAAATACCCTTTTTGGTAGCCTTTTTTGAGATATATTCTATCTTTATCAGAAAATTGACCAATGCATCATTTTATACTGTTTCTAAATAAGAGGATCTACCATTTGGATGCGTTTAAAATCAAAAATGAATTTAAAAATGAGTCAGAATATAAGCAGTTAGGATTTGAGGTTTTTTCTCCAACTCCTATTTATTGTTTAATTTCTTTTTGCTATACGGATTGGTCCTATGAAAAACTTGTCAATATAAAAGTTGTAGATATTTTTGAGAAGATGTAAAATAAATCTAATCAGATTTGATATCTTAAAAATTGACGGAGTTATGGATTTTTCTCTTTTTTCAGCGCCCTTTTTCTTTTCGTTTTTAATTTTTTTTCATCGGTAAAAGTTGGTCCTATCAAAAACTTGTAAATACAAAAGTTTTAGATAATTTTAAAAACATTTACAAAAAATTTAGTTGGACTTGATATCTTGAAAATTGACGAAGTTATGAATTTTTTTTCTCTCAAAAACCCTATTTTTTTCGCTCCTTGAGCCCATTTTTAACTTTATCAAAAATCTGTCATGCATAAACTTTTGGCCCATTTTTTAGAAGTAATATAAACTTTAAACTGATTCGATATCTATTTTCATTAAGAAGTTATGGTTTTTTTTTCTTTTTTCACAAAAACGCCCCCTATTTCGACCCCCTTGGTCTGATTTTGTCCATTAACGAACTTAGCCGAGATTTTATCCCCATTGATTTTATGTACCAGTTTGGTGGAGATTGGTGAAGAATTGTAGAAGTTATCGTGTCCATAAAAAAGTGAGATATATAGATAGATAGATAGATAGATATATACATAAACTGGTGCGATTGCAATAGGTAGTATTTCATACGAAATCTACCTAAAATAATACAAATCCTTAAACTGGCAAAAAATACGAAATTTCTTTTAATTAAATCCATTTTAATTTGAAAATTTCAATTTCCAGCGATGAGTTTGAACTAAGAACCTTCTGTTTACGTGAGAGATACTTTATCTCCAAGCTACGATTTTTACACGAAAAACGTTAAAATTAAGGTTTTCTTTTGAAATTTAAATCATAAAAATTAACGGATGCCGTTGACAAACTTAATTTAATTAAAATAATAGTTTCTTTCAAAATTTTATGATTTATCGTGCAACATGTAGTATTCAGCTATAAATACATAAAGTTTGAAGTCTAATAGACATAAAGTTTCCGTATATGGACACTGTGACGGACAAGCAGACAGAGGAGTGAGACGAATAGGATTTCGTCAGATGAACGAAACAACATTAATAATAATATGAAAAATGTGAACTACCTTTTTGGGATTTTCAAACGAAAAATCACAATTTAATCAATATTAATTGGTTAACCACCCCTTCGCGATGATCGTTTTTTACAGAATTTTTAATTTTTAATCATTAAGCTTTCTAAACAGAAAAAATTCCCTAATTCAACAGGGAAAATACCTTGACTAATTAACGCAAAAGTTAAATAAAAAAAAATAACTGGTGACAGTAATCAAGGATATTGGTCACCTTATGTGGCAAGTATACGTGACGCTCGTTCTGAAGGGATTATAAAGAGCATTAGATTATGAAAAGCAGTTTTAATAAATTTATGTTTCATTTGCTTTTTCTACTTCTTAGTGTTTGAGGCATAATTAAATCCACCGCAGTTGTAGTTCGTATACAATTGCAACCATAAAGAATATTTGACGTTTTATCATCTGTGGGGGAAGGGGGAGTGAAAGGGGAAATGTCTTCAAATCAATTTATTAAATTATTAAGAGTACACTATCATCGGTTGAAGGCCCGAGAACACAATTCTAACATGTATAATTCTAGCATATCAAGTGTAGTGAGTGAAAATTAAGTTACAAAATTCCATCTTTACGTTCAAAGATCAAGTTCTTAAAGAGTGTAAAGAAAGCCACATGATATATTTTTGTTTGTTGAAAAAATAATAACAATACAAACATCAGAATGATAGTAAGTGTATGATAGAAGCTTTACCTCAGTGAAAAAAATGAAAAATTTTTAATTGTAATTTTAAAAAAGGACAGTTTTTAAATATAGATTTTCCTTGTTTTATCAATCTAAAAAGATATTTTAAAAAGCATTTTCACTAAAAAGAATTAGTTTATATTAAAATTTCAAAAATTGTAATTCAATACAGTACTAAGCTAAGAGAAAACAATGCATTTTAATACACAAATATTTAAAATAGAATACATACAAAACATATAAACACCTAGAAATAGGGTGGATTTTAAAGTTGTAAACGTTGCACATAATTTTTTGTATTGTATCATAATCTTAATTTACGTTTTTTGAAAAACTTCATTTCTCATGTTTACGAGAAACACCATTGCTTAAAAAATTTTATAACAAAATTCTGCTTAGCAATGCTATGTTATGAAGCAAAATATAGCTTGTAAGTTTGTATATATTAATTTTAAAGCTGTTTTTATTGAAAAAGACATATAAAAATCATGTTTTGTAAACAAAATTTTGTATAGGTTAGTAAATTTAAGAGGTATTGAAAATCTTTTGTTTCATAACACCGGAAAGTGGTTTGTTAATATAGAGTTGGAAAAAAAAAAGTGAAATATATTGTGTAGATTTTATTATAGACTCTTTGCCGTAAATGTAATTGTTTACTAAAATTGGACTAAATATTTCTTAAATTTGAAAAGTTAATTTAAATTCCACTAAAAATTACTATGAATTCATAGTTTTATTTTTTATACCTGTTTTAACTAAAAACACATGTGTTTGATAAAAATTTCATATTTTTCAAAGAAAAAAAAATGCCCCGAAAGTAGCTACATACCTTAATAAATTTACCGTGACTAGAAGGCAATGCGGGCTTTCCGGATATTAGAATGTAGGTGAAAACCATCATATATATTATTATTATTTCTTGATATTAATATCATTTTCTCGCTGCTCTTACAAAAAACACAGCAGTGAAGGAGGTAATTTTTCTGAAGGTTCTGCAAGAGACTTTGACGAATATTGTATGAAAATTATTATAATCGCCGATAAAACACGTTGTTAGATTTAAAAAACAAAATGTCAGTTCATGATAATTCTTTTATTGATATCCAATAGACTATTTACATTTAATATTTTTTTTTAGAATGCACATTAATAATACTAAATATTATGTTTAAATGAAAAACAGCAATATAATGCGTTCAAATAAAGTTTTGAAATGTATTAGCGATATAGTATCACGTCCGGATTTGACAATTGTAAAAAATCTCCAAAGATCGTTATTTACAATCCGCTATTTTCATTCGATTTAAGTGCGAAATTCGCTTACATGGCATAAATTGTATTTTATCAATTTTTATTGTTTTACTTACTTTTTAATGGATGGTTTAATTTCGTTATGTACTGCTAGCTGGAATCAAATTTCTAGCTATCTATATTAATTTAAGTGAAACCGTATTTATCTTTACAATCGTCTGCACAAGACAGTGATGGACTTAAAAAACTTCATGCTTGAAAATTATTTAAAAAATTTAATACGGTTTTCAAACAAATTAGATTGCGACATAACTTTTAAACAAATTGCATTTGAAAGTACACTCTTAACTCTCAATTTGATGGTGTAAAAAATCAAAATGCGTAATGCTTAGAAGCTTTAAAAAATGTAGTAAAAGCGAAGTTTAATAGTCTGGTGTTGCCATTCACAAAGTGACGTCTGCATTACGCACAAACCCATTTATACTTTATAACATAAATATTTTCGAAACAACATTCGTTTTAATGTGTTATGTCAAATTCTTCTCTTTTTTAAAATGTGTATTATATATACTAGTACACCGAACCCGGGGTTCCCGGGTCACAAAGTACAGGTGAAAAACTTTTTTAAAATTTAAAATTGGAAAGTTTAATAATTTTTTTCACCTTAATAGGCTTTTTAAACTGCCAACTAATTCCAAATAGCAATTTCATATGAAACATATTATTTATGTAATCATATACAGCTTTAAAAATTATCGGTACTTCCGTATTAGCAGGGCCGTGGCTAAAAGAGCGTTATGGCCGGTCAACCCCCCTAAAATATTTTGAGCCCCCCCCCCCCCCTGGAAAAGATTCCAACATCACTCAATGAATTTCTGTTCCAAAAATTCAAATGAAATATTGTTTAAAAATCTAATTTAATTTTGAAACCTTTTCACAGTTTTGCAGAGTTACTAAATTGTATCTAAAATAAGTGTTTCAACACTCACTCATCCTATTTGTACATATGAAGCTAACATGATGGGCTATTTTGAAACAGTTATACACTCAAAACTTCATCATCATATACTTTTCTAAGCATAAAATGAAGTTATTTTAACAGTTTAATAAGAAACAGAGAACCTACAATATGAATGAACCTATGAACGTATGAACCTACGAACCTATAAAATAGCATTTCATTGCATTATGAATTAAAATTGCATCGCTAAAAGTTTTTCTTTTTTGTGAAAGCACGCCGTTGTGTTTGATCCAATGCAGCGAAGTTTATAGTTACATTTTTGGCGTCACCTCCAGCCACTAAACTGCATCTCTATTTTTTTTTTCTTTTTTACTCTATGGCTATTTTTTCTCTTTTTCCCACATAAATGTGATACTCAAGTTGCCACCCTTAGAGAAATTGAACCAAAAACTACAAAAAAATTAATATCTCAAAAACAAATTGAGATACAGTTTTCTAACAAACGGCATTTAAAAGTGCATTTTTTTCTCAAAACGATGGTATAAAGATTGAAAACGTGCAATGTCTAGAAGTTTAAAAATTTACAATAGCGAAAATTGCGAAACCGAAATTTCATCGGAAAGTGTTGTCATTCAAAACATGACGTATGCGTTACGCACAGATACGTTTGGCCTTTATTATATAGATATATATATTAACAAGTAATGTATAAAGTAAATTAATAATAACTATTTTCTCAGAGCACTGCTTAATCTACATTGTAAAGCAAAAATTTGTCTGTCACGAAGGATTACGTCAAAACAATAGGGAAACGACCTTGCTATCGCTTTAACGACCTTCTTTTATCGTCTACTTTAAACAGTAAGCACATGCGCTTATTTTTGTAACGCTAACACATACGTGGGATAAATCTCATTTCATCTTTTCATTTGTTATATTTTTAGCTAAATAACATATGTAGTAAGTACTCTATATTGTAAAGTGCAAATTCATACGTCTTTGGGACTTGAGATTTATAGCAGTTTCTGTAAAAATCATTTTCTAAAAATAAATATGCAAATGATTTGTTTTACAGCTTAAAACATGAATTATCCCACAAATTGATATTAATTACATTTAATATCTTTCATCAATATATATTAGTTTTTATGTTACTTTTTTATTAAAATTATCTGTGTATGTCATCTCGTAAGGAATGAACGTATCGAAATTACAACTTTTGTAGACGCACGGGAACACTCACTCCCAAGACGTAAATTTCTCTCCTTGTATATGTTACAGGCCAAACCCGATTTTAGGCCAAACTAGATTGGCCTAGGCGAAACCGGTCTATCCTAACGCCCATCGGATAAACTAGTTTTTCCTAGGCCAAACTGGTCTATCCTAACGCCCATCGGATAAACTAGTTTTTCCTAGGCCAAACCGGTTTATCCTAACGCCCATCGGATAAACTAGTTTTTCCTAGGCCAAACTAGTCTATCCTAAGGCCCATAGAACAAACTAGAATTTCCTAGGCCAAACTAGTTTGGCCTAACTCTTATAGGATAAACTAGTTTAGACTGCTGTTTATTGGTCTGAACTAGTTTATCCTAGGCCAATTCAATTTGGCGTGATTTTATTGCATTCAATGACCGCCTCAACGCCAACATTCTTGTTTGTCCTAGGCTGATCTAGTTTATCCTAGGCCAATGTAATTTTACGTGTTTTTAGCTCACGGGCGTGAAAACCAGAAAAATAATGGGCTCACAGGTTCTATATATTCATGTACGCATGTATGTACGTATGTACGTACGTATGTACGTAACGCGATAACTCTTGATAGAAATAATGTAATTTGACGTGTTTTTATCTTATCAGGCTACCAAAGCCTGAGAACTAATGTGCCCGTTGGTTGTAATAAAGGAAGATGATCTTCCAGTGTCTAAATGGTTATTAGGGAGAATTGTAGAAGTATTTTTTGGTAATGATAATAGAATAAGAGTTGTAAATATAAAAACCCCAAATGGAATATATAAAAGAGCAGTATCCAAAATTGCTGTATTACCTCTTGAAAAGTAATTCAGTTTTTATAAGAAAGTGTACATTATTGTAAAATTTCTTTATTTATTATGTATTATGTAAAATTTTTTAAATATTTGCTTAAATTTAACTTAACTGTGACTCATTTATATTGTATTTAATTGTATTGTTCTTTATATTTTTTACAATGGTTGTGATTGCAGTGTTTTAGTTTGAAACCCCCCTCAGAGGTTTCAAGAGGGGCGGTATGTTTGATAAAAGGCTATTTAATTTTCTACTGACTTTGTCACCTAGCAACCAAGATATACCTAATTATTTCAAAATGTAAAAAGTTTTCTGTGCAAACGATTTTTTGTGATAAATACATTATCTGTTTTATTTCTGCAGCTTTTACCTAAGCTGTGTGAAACAATATTCTTTTTTTTTTTTGAGTTTGATAAGAATGTTTTTATGAGAATATGTGTAAAAATGTTACGGTTTTTATTGGAGTTGTGTTTTGTTAAATTATTAATGATCGAAAGAACCTGAGTTGAGTTTACTCATGAGAATAAACTGTTTAAAACCAGATATGAGTAATTAATTTTGAGTTTAGTAAGAAAATAAACTTTCGAACAATTGAATTCTTCATATGGTCCGTCGAGCCGGAGAAAAATCAGCGAGTTGTTCTACGTCAATGATTGAAGGATAACTGGTGAATATTTTGTGCTGTTTTTCTATTTCTTCGATGTTAGAACTCATCTTTTAAAGAGCCAAGAGGGGTAAGTGCACCCATTTAATTTTTATTCATTAAAAATGAGTATGAAAGAATTAAAAGCAAAAAAGAAAATTTTCAAAACAAACTTGACAAAATTAAAAGAAAAATTATCGAATACTGAGCTAGAATTAAATGAATTAATTCTCATAAACGAGAAACGGAATAAATTAGAGAAAAACTTTTCTGAGTTATTTGAGTCTATTTATAAGATAAGTAAAGAAGATGAAATTGAGGATTTTATTAATTAAAACGAAGAAATTAATGAAATTTTAGAAATAATGGAATTTGAACTTACAAAAAAGTTATCAAAAATGAAAGTGCAAACTGTTAATTTAGAAAACGCCACAAAGGCTGATAATAACATTAAATTGCCAAAGTTAACTCTTTCTGTATTTACGGGTAATTTGCATGAGTAGCTTTCTTTCAAAGATATATTTAAGGCTACTGTACATGAAAATTCTAATTTGTCAGAGGCAATGAAATTACAATATTTGAAGTCTTCATTGAGAGGAGATGTCTTTCGTATAATTCAATCTATTTCAATCGTGGATTCTAATTATGAAGTTGCATGGTCGCTTTTGGAAGAACGGTTTTCAAATTCGAGAGAACAAGTTTACGCGCATTTAAAACGTTTTTTAAATATTCCTGTTATTCAGAATGAGTCCCCAGCAGCATTATTAAATCTAATAGATATAACAAATGAATGTATTAGGTCGTTAGAGATTTTAGAACAAAAATTTGAGGGGTTTTCTACTACTATGTTTGCTTATATTTTGGCTCAAAAATTAGATGTAAATACAAAAATGTGGTGGGAAAGACATCTTAAGCGGGATAATTTACCGAGTTTAACTGAATTGCTAGAATTCTTGAGAGACCACGCGCGTACACTAAGTGCGTCCAAACAAGTAAATACAAAGCGAAATTTTCAAAACGAAAGCCAAACAAAGCATAGCTTTTCAAAGGTAACATCCATGGTTGCGAGTTTAAATGAGAAAAATATGCGCAAATGTGTTGTATGTAACCAGGAAAATCACAGTGTTTTTAAATGTCCCAAATTTCAAAAATTTAATGTACAGGAAAGAGTAGATTTTGTGAAAAAAAAACAATATGTGCTTTAACTGTCTTTCAGAATTCCACTGCGTCAAAAAATGTAACTCAACATTCTCGTGTTCAAAATGCCATAAACGCCACAATATACTTCTTTGTTTTGATAGGCGTGAGAGAAATTCCAATGCGGTGGGAAACACAAAAAATTATAGTGATAAGGAAGTGCCAAATGCATTGTTGACGAATGAAAGTAAACCAACATTAAATGTTGACGCTATACCATTTGAGTTAAATAACCAAATTCAAAATTTCACTGGTACTTCAAATGTGAGATCGAATAATGTTAAAACAGTTCTTCTTTCCACTGCTATTGTTTATATGAGAGATAAATTCGGAAATAAAGTTACGGTGCGTGCTTTATTGGACAATGGTTCAATGAGCAATTTTTTAACATTGCAGTTAGTTGAAAGATTAGGAATTCGAAAAGAAAAAAGTAATATTTCGGTATCGTGTTTAAGTGGATCCTCTGTAGCGGTAAAAAATAAAACTACTGCCTTGATCAGTAATAATTCGGGAGATTATAGCCGAGAGTTAGATTTCCTTATCATACCAAGGATTTCGCAAATTATGCCCTCGAAATATATTAATATTTCAGAGCTAGGAATCTCAGAGTCTATTATTCTTGCCGATCCTGAATTTAATAGACCAGGGAAAATAGATCTTTTGCTAGGAGCTGAAGTATTTCTAGAATTGATAAAGGTGGGTCGTATGAAGCTACCAAATTCTAAATTAATACTGCAAAGTACGGTGTTTAGTTGCATAGTAAGTGGGAGTGTTTACGATTGTAACGATCAGGAACAAATACATTGTGGGTTAATTACTGAAACAGATTTAAATTTCGAAATGAAAAAATTTTGGGAAATTGAAAGAGTAGAAGAAAGTACACCATTGAGAAATACAGAAGAATTAGCATGCGACACCCACTTTATAAACACACATCAGAGAGATATAACGGGCAAATTCATAGTGCAAATGCTGTTGAAAAAAGATCCTAGTTCTTTGGGAGAATCAAAACAATTTGCGGAAAATAGATTAAATTCACTTTGGAATAGGCTAGTCAAAAATCCAAATCTTTTAGAGTTATATTGCGCATTTATGGCAGAGTATAGAGAGTTAGGCCATATGGAGGAAGTAGAGAAAACAGATGAGCCAATACATGCGAATTATCTACCTCATCATGCTGTTTATCGCCCAGATAAAAGTTCTACAAAATTGAGAGTTGTCTTTAATGGTTCACATGCAACTTCATCAGGAGAATCCCTAAATTCCATACAGCTGAATGGAGGTGTCATTCAAGATGATTTGTTTAGCATAATACTTAGATTTCGTACACACCGCTATGCATTTACAGCAGATGTAAAAATGATGTATCGCATGATACTTATCGATAAAAGTCAACGTGATTTACAGCGCATAGTTTGGAAAGATTCTGTAAATGGTGAGATGAAATATTACAGACTATGTACAGTCACATATGGCACAACTAGTGCCCCTTATTTAGCCATGCGCTGCCTTAAACAGCTTGGTATAGATGGTGAATCTCAATTTCCGTATGCTTCTGGTGTGGTACAATCAGACTTTTACATGGACGATGTCCTGACTAGAGCAGCTGACCTAAAATCGGCTAAGAGACTGCAAATTGAGCTTATTCAACTATTAAATACGTGTGGCATGAACTTACATAAATGGTTTAGTAACCATCCAGAATTAATGGAGCCAGCCTTCAAAAATGAGAATTACACTTTTGAAAATATGAGTGAAACTAAGGCACTAGGACTTTGCTGGAATGCCAATGATGATACTTTTACTTTTAGTGTATCATTCAGTGAGCAAACCAAGGTAACTAAAAGAAGTGTGCTGTCAAATATTGCTCGCATTTTCGACCCCTTGGGTCTACTTGGACCAGTTGTGACGAAAGCAAAAATTTTCCTACAAAGACTGTGGAGACTGCAAATTGATTGGGATGAAAATCTCCCTACAGCTGAGCTTGATGATTGGTTGCAGTTTTTAGAATCATTAAGAGCCATCAAAAATATAAGTGCTGTTAGATACATTTTTACAAATAATCCAGTGCAAATTAAAATTTGTGGCTTTTCAGATGCTTCGGAGAAAGCCTACGGTGTGGCATTGTATGCTGTGTCTTCAAATTCTTCAGGAGAGCAAATTTCTCAGTTGCTTTGCAGTAAAAGTCGAGTTGCACCAATCAAAACAATCACTATTCCTCGCTTGGAGCTCTGTGGTGCAGTTTTATTAGCCAAATTGATGAATAAGGTTGCCAAAACCTTAAAAGTTCCTAAAGAATCTGTTTACTATTATTCAGATAGTACTATTGTATTATGTTGGATTCGAAAACAGCCGTGTGACTTAAAAACCTTTGTGTCATCACGTGTGGCTACGATTCAGAATCTTTCTGATATCAGTCATTGGGGACATGTGGCTTCTTCTGATAATCCTGCTGATCTTGTGTCACGAGGTGTAGATCCAGACAAACTTCTCCAGAGTAACTTATGGTGGAAGGGTCCACTATTTCTAACACAACAAACTGAACCTTCTTTAAATACTGTCGCACTTGAGCAAAATGATAATGATCTATACATAAGTGAACTTAAACATACAGCTTCAAAGACTACACTTTTAATATCAGACTGTTCATCTTTTATTGATTATTTTTTGCAATTGAGTAATAATTATGCTAAATTAATAAGAATTCTTAGCTATGTTTTCAGGTTTATTCAGAATGTCAAGAAGCCAAAAGAAAGGTATTCAGCTAAGCTAACATCTGCTGAATTGAAGAAGGCTGAGCAGTTTATCATAAAATTTGTTCAAGAAAAAGAGTTCAGTTCTGAATTCACATTGTTATCTAAGGGTAAGGAGTTACCAAAAAATAGTAGATTACTTTCATTAAATCCTTTCTTGGATAAAAATAATTTAATCAGAGTTGGAGGTCGTCTCCAAAATAGCACGGTAAATTATGCCCAAAAACACCCAATTGTACTGCCCTCTAAACACAAATTAACAGAATTAACTATCGAGTTTTATCACAAAAAATATCTACATATAGGACCACAAAATTTACTTTATTGTGTTCGAAGAGAATTTTGGCCTTTAAACGGTAGGGCTATTTGTAGAAAAATTGTACATAAATGTATTACATGCTTTAGGGCCAAACCTAAATTGTTAGAGCAAATTATGGGCGAGCTCCCAAAAGAAAGAATAAATGTAGACTTTGTTTTTAATTGCACAGGAACTGATTTCTGTGGTCCATTTTTGATTAGATATAGAGGTCAACGTAAAGGCATTTATCATAAAGTTTATGTTTGTATTTTTATTTGTATGGTAACAAAGGCAGTGCATTTGGAATTAGTCAATGATTTAACATCTGAGGCTTTTATTGCAACATTAAAGAGGTTTTTTGCCAGACGAGGCAAACCTCGAAAAATTTTCAGTGATAATGCAGGCAATTTTGTGAAGACTAATGTAGAGCTTAAAAGGTTGCATGAATTGGTAAACAAACCAGACCAGAACCTTACTAATTACTTGATATCTGAAGGTATTGCTTGGGAATTTATTCCCCCTAAAGCTCCAAATTTTGGAGGTTTATGGGAATCGGGAGTCAAGTCCTTCAAGTATCACTTTAAACGTGTTGTGGGCAACTCTAAATTAACTTATGAAGAAATGTTAACTATAATTGTCCAAATTGAAGGTATCTTAAATTCGCGCCCGCTTACTCCCTTGAGTACAGATATTGATGACTTGGAGGTCTTGACCCCGGGACATTTTCTTATTGGTCGCCCACTTAATGCCATTGCTGAATCTGACCTGAGTAATATTGAAGATAATAGACTAAACTTATGGCAAAAGACCACTAAAATGGTTCAGACCATCTGGAAAAAGTGGAAAAATAGTTATTTAAGTACATTGCAGCAAAGGCATAAGTGGATGATATCAAAAAACAACCTCAAAATAGGAGATATGGTTGTAATAAAGGAAGATGATCTTCCAGTGTCTAAATGGTTATTAGGGAGAATTGTAGAAGTATTTTTTGGTAATGATAATAGAATAAGAGTTGTAAATATAAAAACCCCAAATGGAATATATAAAAGAGCAGTATCCAAAATTGCTGTATTACCTCTTGAAAAGTAATTCAGTTTTTATAAGAAAGTGTACATTATTGTAAAATTTCTTTATTTATTATGTATTATGTAACATTTTTTAAATATTTGCTTAAATTTAACTTAACTGTGACTCATTTATATTGTATTTAATTGTATTGTTCTTTATATTTTTTACAATGGTTGTAATTGCAGTGTTTTAGTTTGAAACCCCCCTCAGAGGTTTCAAGAGGGGCGGTATGTTTGATAAAAGGCTATTTAATTTTCTACTGACTTTGTCACCTAGCAACCAAGATATACCTAATTATTTCAAAATGTAAAAAGTTTTCTGTGCAAACGATTTTTTGTGATAAATACATTATCTGTTTTATTTCTGCAGCTTTTACCTAAGCTATGTGAAACACTATTCTTTTTTTTTTTTGAGTTTGATAAGAATGTTTTTATGAGAATATGTGTAAAAATGTTACGGTTTTTATTGGAGTTGTGTTTTGTTAAATTATTAATGTTCGAAAGAACCTGAGTTGAGTTTACTCATGAGAAT
Source organism: Maratus speculifer (assembly GCA_964019185.1). Classification (NCBI taxonomy): domain Eukaryota; kingdom Metazoa; phylum Arthropoda; class Arachnida; order Araneae; family Salticidae; genus Maratus; species Maratus speculifer. The sequence goes on along the minus strand of OZ025298.1, from coordinate 10,139,714 downwards.
AAACTGTTTAAAACCAGATATGAGTAATTAATTTTGAGTTTAGTAAGAAATAAAATAAACTTTTGAACAATTGAATTCTTCACCCGTAGGTTCTGTATCTATGTATGTACGTAAGTACGCAACGCAATAAATAATTCTTGATAGAAATACTTGATTTGCATCAAACTTTCAATATAGGTTTATTCTTATGATGAGCTTTTCTGATTAATTGTGGGAGATCATTGGAGTAGAATAAGGGGGGGGGGGACGAAAACTGATTTGCCCCTTCCCTTAATTCAAATAAATGTGTTTCCATGCATTATTTGCATATTTTATTCAAATTTTAGATATAGGAGCATTCTCTTGAGGTGCCTACATGATTAGTTGTGGGTGTTCATTGTTTAAGTATAAAGGGAGGGGGAATAGGGTAACACTCCATAATTTATGTAAATGCTTTTTTCACGCAGAATTTACTGATTTGCTTCAATTTTAGAAATAAATTCATTCTAACAAAGCATTTCCCTAATTATTTTTGGTGGTTAATTGAATAAGAACAACGGGAAGAATGGGGGGATCCTGCCTAATTTTGGCAAATTTGTTTTTCATGCAAAATTAACCGATTTGCTCCAAATCTTGCATTTGTTCATTCTGATGAAGCGCTTCACTAATTAATTTTGGTGGTTCTTCTGTTAAATATAAGAGTGAAACTTACAATTTATTTCCTTCCTTAAATTAGATAAATTGGTTATAATACAGAATTATCCAATTTGCTTAAAATTTTGGACACGAATTCATTTGATCAGGCACTTCTTTAATTAATTTGGGTTTTTTCTTTTGGTTAAATATAATTTAATATTGGACATTTTATCGCCTTCCTTAAATTAGATAAATGGGTTTTTATGCACATTTATTGCCGTAAATTTTGCGTATAGTTTTTTTCTTTATAAGGCGAATCCCTGAATTTTTTTCAGGGTTTAATGATTAAGTATAAAGGGAGGAATGGGGGATTACCCTCCTTAAATCAGGTGAATGGTTTTTTGAGCAGAATTATCTGATTTGCTTCAAATTTTGGATAATTGTTTAATTTCATAAAGCGTATCTGTGATTAGTTTTGGGAGTTCAATTGGGGGAAATGGGAAAAAGTCATCCAACTTACTTTATTTTTCGAGGGTGTTATTCTTTAAAAAAATAAGACTGTAATACACAATATTGTAAAAAGCCTGTGAATGCAAAGCCATCAGTTTAATTGGGCAATATTCTTTTTTAATATTGATCCCGACTACTGCTCCATAGCTAACTTTGTACAAAGTGGTTTTGTCATCACACTTAGATAACGTATTTTATTCGGAAGGTTGTAGAATACTGACAGAGGTAGTGCACGGAATGGAATTTCGAGGCCCGGGCCCAGCCCTTCCCGAAGGAAAGTTATTTTGCCGTGACTCGGTGTAAAAATTAAAAGTTCAGCCCGAGCCCTGGCTGTACAAAAATCAGTGAAAAGATACTCACTCCGGCTCAATCTGGCCCTACTCAATTTCTGCAAAAAATTCAGATTTTACTTAAGATACAATTAGGATTCATTTAAAAAATGCTGTATACATATTTATTGGATAAATTTACAATGTACTTTTAAATTACGATGTGTTCACAGAATGGTAAATACACAATGTATTATTGATTATTTAGATTCTTAAACCTTTCAATATTCAAATAGGGACGTATTAAATAATTAATGTAGTTTAGAACAAAAGGAAAAAAAAGAAGAGTTAAAAATATCATAACTATTGAAATTTTTCAGTAAAAAGTAGATTTGTGAATATGTTTCTCTGTCATTCCATAATGCTTTTCTCAAATCCAAAAGAGCTACATCCTATAACATTTAAGAACTAATTTATTTTCGGAAATGCATAAGATTAACAGGCATTCTCACTCAGAAAATATGTAATCAAATGGCGTTAACCATTTTTTCATAAAAGCAATGTACCTTTGAGAAAATACTATTAACACTAGAACCGCGGAGACGGGTCATTTTGACCCGTACTCAGTGGAAAGATATCGATTTGAACCAGATAAGTCTTCTTAAAAAAATTTACATATAACTGCACTAAAATTATTCAAAATAAATATGTTAAATAGACTTAAATAAAAATTCTGGTGTGAATTATTTTTATAAAACTTGGGTAAAATTCCCCGCGGTTCTAGTGTTAAAGCTATGTTTTGAATCGAAGTTCCGCTTGCAACTGTACGGAAAAGAAAAACTTGACGCCGTGACAAGAATAGCTTATATGTCGACAGGTAATTAATTTCTCAAAAATGGAAAACGCTGTTTGATTCCAAATTATGTTCAGCTCCGATCTGACTCGAATAGGCAATAATAATAATAATAATAATAATAATAATAATAATAATAATAATAATAATAATAATAATAATAATAATAATAAATGCAAGTCTGATTTCAGTTGGTAGGAGTCTGCAGAAAAAAAAAATAAGCAAACACCATGTCCAATGCATCTTGTCTCTACGGTGGACATGTTAAATTTCTGTAATGATGTTATAAACAATTACTCTTTACACACATTTATACTTATTCTTGTGAAAGACATGTTTTTTACCGGCCAAACCTGATTTCAAGCCAAATTAAATTAGCCTATACCAAACTATTTTATCCTAACGCCAATTGGATAAACCAGTTTTTCCTACGCCAAACTCGTTTATCTAAATGTCCATAGGATAAACTAGTTTTTCCTAGGTAAGAGGGTAATTCTTCATTTTTCCCTTCATACTTAACCATTAAACCCCCAAAACTATTCAGGGAATCGGCTAATAAGAAAGAACCTATATCTAAAATTTGATGTAAATTCATCAATTCTGTGTCGAAAACCATATATCTAAATTATGTTGTGTTACCTACATTGCCCTTTCTTTTAAACTTAAACAATAAACATCCACAACTAATCACAGAGACGCCTAGTCACAATGATCCTATATCTAAAATTTTAAAGGAAAACTGATAATTCTGCATGATGAATCCATTTCTCTAAATTAACGGTGGAGGATTTTAGCCTCCTGTTTGTCCCCCTTTATCCTTATCCAATGAATTCCCAAAACTAACCAGAAAAGTACCTTATCAGAATGAACCTACATTGAAAATATGAAGCAAATCGGATATCTCTATCAAGAGTTATCGCGTTACGTACATATGTACGCATATACGTACATACATGTGTACAAACATGCCTATATGTATATACAGAATCTGTGAGCCCATTATTTCTTTGGCTTTCACGCCCGTGAGCTAAAAACACATAAAACTACTTTGGCCTAGGATAAACTAGATCAGCCTAGGACAAACAAGAATATTGGCGTTGAGGCGGTCATTGAATTCAATAAAATCACCCCAAATTGAATTGGCCTAGTATAAACTAGATCGGCCTAGGATAAACTAGTTCAGACCAATAAACAGCAATCTAAACTAGTTTATCCTATAAGAGTTAGGCCAAACTAGTTTGGCCTAGGAAATTCTAGTTTGTTCTATAGGCCTTAGGATAGACTAGTTTGGCCTAGGAAAAACTAGTTTATCCGATGGGCGTTAGGATAAACCGGTTTGGCCTAGTAAAAACTAGTTTATCCGATGAGCGTTAGGATAGACCGGTTTGGCCTAGGAAAAACTAGTTTATCCGATGGGCGTTAGGATAGACCGGTTTGGCCTAGGCCAATCTAGTTTGGCCTAAAATCGGGTTTGGCCTAAAATCGGGTTTGGCCTGTAACATATACAACAAAGAAAAGAAATTACTTAATCCATCCCTTTTGACCTTGATTTTGAAAAGTAAAAGGTAGATCCAGAAGTGTCCTTGATTTTTCTTTTCTTTTCCCGAAGCAAAATGAAATTGGAATGAGATTTACCGCAGCGCCACTATTTGTGGGTTAAACAGTTGACATTATTTCCCGGTCAAACTGAAAGTTTGCATTTGCATATTAGAAGAAATCCAGCAATCAATTACTATAAAAAATGCGTAGGTCACCGGGAATAATTTTTTTTCAGTTAGTAATTGATATTTCCCAAATTCTCCAATTTTCCGGGGAGGTTTTGTCTTTTCATCCAATAAATTCGAAAAAAAAATGTTTATTTTTGATATAGGACACCCCACATCATTTATCAAAATAAATTTCGAATCTTTTTTTTCCACGTTTTAAATCATAAAAAATTTCAAGATTAAAAAAAATGCTCTTCTCTTATGGTACTTTCCTCTGCTACTATTTTTCCTTCAAATGTCCTTGAGATGTTAACAGAACAAGTTTTATAATTATTGCAATAATGAGAAAGGAAAAAAAAATATGTGATATATGGACAAAGGGAAAACAAGTATGCCGTGACCACAAAATTTTCTTCTGTATCATTTTAAAACATTAATTTAAATAGCATTGTTATACGGCAATAATTATGAACTAGAGTGCATTTCTTTAATTTAATTGGAGCTAGAATGATCAACTTATGAAACAGAATTGCTCAGTAAAGAGAACACTATTAAAAAATAGAAATACAGTAATGCATCGTTTATACGACTATCAGTTATACGACGTTTACATTTATACGACGTTTTAATGTGGTCCCGATTCATTCCTATTCATTTTAATGTAAAAATATATCTTTTATACGACGCTCAAAATCGTTTATACGTCGATTTTTCGATTTTGTATAGGTTTATTTTTGTTTATTTTTTTGTATATTTTACGAACGAGCGGAAGTTGGCAGCTATGAATGACACCAAAGAGCGTGTTTAAATGCACTCCATATTATAAAAATGTGGGCTGGTGTTCAATTAGTCTGAAAAATCAGCTTACGTGTAACAGATTACACTGGGAGGGGTCATTCTTTTTTCGGGGATAGTTAGCTTTCCCGCCGTATTTTAAGTTGCAAATAGACTATCCTTCTAACTGTTATCAGTACTGGCGACTTTTAGTTGGCCACGAGAAGTTTTTGATCTTTGACTTTAAATGGAAAGGAAATGATGTACTGCAAATGAGGAACCTTTAATTATGAGGAAACATAATTAAAGGTACGTATATTTAAATAACGTACTAATCCCCCCCCCTTTTTTGTTATTTCTTTATTTTGGTTTGTTTAATTTACAAATTCATGCAAATCATCACGTTAAGCATTAAAATTAAGTGAAAACAAAATTAATTCTAGCTTTGGAAGTGAAAATCGTTTATAACTCGTTCTCGTTTATACGACGTTTTTCGTTGGTCCCTTCGGCGTCGTATAAACGATGCTCCACAGTAGATGTTTTTTAAACTACGAAAATATTGAATAACCGCTTCCAAGCAAAGTCGTCTCTCCAGGCGGCTAGTCTTCAAGGCGGCTTTTTTCCAAGTCATCCACTATACCGAAAAATGATATTTAAAGATAGGAAATCAACGATTATAAATGCATAAATAATGTATGAAAAGGAAGCAAACAGCTGTTTCGAATCTACTATCGAGATTCTTCATCAGTGCAAAACTCAGCGAGCTAGAAAAAGCAAAAATGAGCCACGTTTTAAAACCAAATAAATTTTACTTTTTCTAAGCTCAGTTTTGCTTTTTCTAGCTCGCTGAGTTTTGCACTGATGAAGAAATCTCGATAGTAGATTCGAAACAGCTGTTGCTATCTTTTCATACATTATTTGTGCATTTATAATCGTTGGTTTTCTATCTTTAAACATTTTTGCACAAAGGCTTTATTTTCTATTTTAACGAAAAATGATACTTCATATTTAGTAACGTCAGAAAACTGTACATTTTCGAAGTTTAACCGTATCCCTGATTTGGCCGTCGATGTCATACAGGCAATATGTTTTTGCCAATCATGATTTTCCCGTGCGTCGTACGGGCAAATGATTTCAAATCACGATTTATCATTCTCATTCGTAAATTTTCATTATAAATTTTGTATTATTTAATCCGAGTATTTTTCTGATTCAATTAGGCAAAAATTTCTGTTTTGGAAAACCCGTGATAAAAGATTAAAAAAATCTGAAAAAGACGCAAAAAGTAGGCATTATTTAAAAGGTTTTTTTTTTTTTTTTTTCTTTTTCAAAAATTATGTTCAATCTAGTGGTTAAAGAAGAATTTGTAAAAATAAATTTTTATTAGCTGCCCATCATTTTCGGAAATGTTTTTGAGTAGCTCTTACAATGCATTGATGAGTTCTCTCTCTATTAGGAAAATCAGTTTTTCAGACGCTAATCAGACTCTCAAACATTTTCGACTGCATAACTGAAATTGTACATCCAATTGTAATAGAAAAATGCTAATTTTAATGTTAATGCCGTTAATTTTACATGTTTCTCAGTTAAACATGAATTCTGAACATTAAATATTGCCTTGAAAACTTATAGCATACGAAAAATCGATTTCCTTGGTAGGGAGAACTGGGTCTTTCCATGGTAACTTACGTTACATTTAGAACAATTTAGTGCACTAATTTTAGTAATACAACACTAAAAAAAATATTCAAATTGAAAATTAATATGATTTCTTAATAAAACCTATCTAAGGGTCAATTTGGATGAAAATTACCTAAAAAATGATAATGAAAATTACACTTTATATGATAACTTACATTCCTTTTTTCAGTAATTTCAATTACCATAGTAAGTAAAACTACCAAAACTTAAGAAATAATATTAAAATTAAGTAATTTTCATATTAATTGGGCTTTAAACAAGTTTAGTTAGCAAACCATGTCAAATTTACATTTTGAATAACTTTTTTGGGAGTGTTATATTACTAAAATTACTGAAAATAGTTCAAAATATAATGTAAGTTACCAAGGAAGGACCCAACTGATCAATGCCCTGTAATATCTAGTCGCAAACGCTTTCGAAAGCTAAGGGCAGCAAATAAAAATTTATTTTTATAAATTTTTCTTTGATTTTCAAAGGTTAAAATCTTTGGTGAAGTTTCTGAAGATAAATTAACACTTTCTGGAATCTTGGATGACTCCAAAGAGGTTATTGTTTCGTTCGTGATTATAGTACATTTTTAAAAATTAAGAAACATTTTAATCTATATTACAGTACAAGAAATGGGGGGGAAATATACACTCTTAGTAAATATTAATTAAGATAATTAAATGTAAATTTGGTGCACGTCTGTCCAATAAAAAGTTGAAATACAATTACAATTGACGGGAAAAAAAACTTCTTCAGAACACAATAAAATAAATTAAATTACGCAAGACCTTAGTCTTTCTTTGTCAGGCGCAAAAAGACATGCATCTACTATAAATGTAATGGCACGACAGAAGTGAAAAGGCGGAAAAGGGAGCAAGCTGAAGGAACAGCCAATAGGTACATTTTATGGTGTTTTAAAGAAGTTTTTTCACTTCAATTGATTAAAACCAGTTTCATCTTATTATCTTCATACAATTACAATGTCCACCCCCCCCCCCCAAAAAAAAAACAGCATAACAAAGCTTCTGTCAACGAATAAAATAATGATGGGCAGAATGAATTATTTTAGTATTCGAATGAATCATTTGGACCTGCGCTAAAACATAGTTTCCACAACCTTTATACACCGGAGGCGGCAGCACAGAGAATCATATTAACGAGTTCACGGCTTTAATTCCGCGAACAGTTGCAACTCGATTCGCATATTAAAACGTAATAGGTCTGCCAAGTCATAATTGGTGGGCAACATCTGAAAACCGGTTTTGGTGTTTGACTTGTAGGTTTACCTTTGTGTTTTCCTGCACCCAAAGGTATGAAAACATGAAGGACTGGAAGCAGAAAAACACAAAGGTAAACCTACGAGTTAACCGCTAAACTCAGGTTTTCAAATGTTGCCCACCAAAATATGACTTGGCAGACCTATTACGTTTCAATATGCGAATCGAGTTGCAACTGATCGTGGAATTTCAGCCGTGAACTCGATGAGGTGAGTGCTGCCGCCTCCTGGTCTATTATTATATGTAACAGACCAGGAGGAATTATATATATTATATATTATAGAGAATTTAAATCAAGTACAACTAGAAATTTAGCTTAAAGAAAAAAATCATAGTTGTCAAACTTCCAGCCTTAATACTTTTAATCAAATATCTTGAGAAACTTTGAAGACAATTTTTTAATATATAAAATTAAAAAAAAAAACCCACGAAATTTAATATTTTATCTTGACTTAATCACAAAATACACAACATGAACCGTTTTAAATAAAAAAATCGCCGTTAAGTTCACGAATAAAAAGTTTTCTGTTTTACTTAAAATATGACAGAAGTAATAAAATAGTTGTTACTAAAGATGGGAAAGCTCGGAAAAAAACCGGAAAAATTGTGAAAAAAACAGGTTTCTTTTTTTCAATTTTTCCGAACTGGAAAAATTGAAATTTCATTTATGAAATAATATAGTGAAAATTTTGTAATAGCTACATTCTCATACTTTTTATTTTATTTATTTTTATGTTGAGTGTCTCACATGAAAATTTTAATGTGGGTAATCTGATCTCTGAGCAGAAATCTGTTTGAGAAGACTTGAAAGGATCCTTCACATTTTTTTCTTGTTTGAAACACAAGACCCTTTGCAAAATTTCTCTTGAAAATAGACTTTTCAGAAAAAATTAAGCAACAAATTGAATCTTTCGCAAGTGCAGTGATTGAAGAAAAAAGAATCTCATGCCATACAGCAGCTGAATCTTATTAAGTTGCATATATGTATGTAAATAACCTTATTAAAAATGCCTAAATAGAAACCTAAATATGGTAATAATTTCTTATTCAAAAATTCTGAATATATTTTGTACAAGTATATACAAAAAGTTCACAATTTCACAAAAACTTGATTACATGAAAAAAATCTAGATATGTAATTAAATGCAACTTGTTTTTTTTTAATTAATTCATGTGTAAAATTATAGCAATAATATGCCGATTAATGGAATTAATAAAATTAAAAATTCAACATAAAATTTTGAAGTATGCATTTATTACTTTAATCTATCTTTTCAAGAAGTAAGTATTAAATTCGTGAAAATTTTGACTTCCAGTTTTTGGTGTATTTAAACGTTTTAGAAGGTTCTGAACACGTTTTGATGGTTTTTGAAAAATATCTGTCACTCTGTGAGTCTGTATGTGACAAATTTTATGGGCACTCTATCTCAAGAACTGATGCGCATAATTTCACAAAACTTTAGATTCAGTTACACCTTGATATAAACTCGAGATGTTTAGTTATTAGTGTATATCGCCAAACTGATGGAAATGCTATGCTACATTATTCATAATTTCCACAATAGTTCTTTCTCAAACTAATGTATGTATTTTTATAAAATTTCAGATTAAGTTAATCTTTGATGTAACTTCGTGCTCATTACTTTTCGGTGTAAATTGCTCAACAGGTAACGCTGCTATGCTGCATTACTCATGATTATCGCAATAGCTTTACCTCAAGGACGATTTTTTATAAAATCTAACTACAGTTTCAGACAGTTTCTGATATATATTAATGTTGTTTAGTTTTTGGTGTAAATTGCCCTATAGGTGGCACTACTATGCTGCATTTTTCAAGATTTCGTTATAGCTGATTAATTGAATGTTTTTTCAAGGTGTTGAATCTAAAATTGACCTCCATTTTAACTCCATAATGTACAATAATGTTGCAAAAACATGGGCAGTTTGCATTAGAAAAGTTAAACTGCGATGGAACCCCCCCCCCCCCCCATATTTTATTACAAGTAACTATGTTCCAAATAATACTTTCTCTTTTGATTAAACTTTGAATTTTTGTAGTTTTCTAAAGCACAGTAGAAGTTTATCTCTGTATGTAACTGCTTTTGTCAATTCCTCAAATAGTGAGTATTTTCTATTTGTAGTGTTCTGTTTTCATAACTTTTGAGTTCCACTCTTAGAAATATAAAATTACTACGTGGAAACATTATTGAATATGGTTTCTTACTCAAGAATAGAATACCAGATTTCAGGGTAAAAAGAAAAAAAATTACATTTAATTAATATATATATATATATATATATATATATATATTTGGTTTTAGTGAGTAAAAATCTAACAGTCAATAAATCCTACGCTGTTTTTTAGTTGCAAACCTGAGTAAGCCAAAGTAAAACTTAGTTTTGTTTGAATTTAGATTATAAAACTAAATCAAAACTTTTTTGAGTTGAGATTGGAAAGCTATACCTAAACTAAACATATTTTACAAAGGAAATAAAATTATAATTTCTAAGAAAAAAAAGTAATAATGTAAAAATATACATTTTTAAAACAAACAATGGAATTTTTGAATACTGATATTCATAATAATGACAAAACTGCAATAATTTCTTTAAACTATTTTCATTTACTTAAAAACTATACTTATGTAAATAGAATGCATAATTTATTTCATTCCAAACTGCAGACATATTGGTTCAGGTTTTTACATTAGGTCAATTGGTAGTTAAACATGTAACTGAAAAATCATTTCAACAGAGATATGATATAACAAACAATAGCGTTTAATAAAAAAATCTTAGGCTGTGGAAAAAAAAAAAAAAAAAAAAAAAAACTAAACTTTTAAAAGCAGGCTTTGCTACTTTCTTTTTATTTTGTAATATAAAGTGAAAATAATTTTCATTTAATATATATAAATGGGAAAAAAATGTTTTTTATTTAATATTCTCCAAGAAAATATAATTTATTTGGGAGAAACAGTCATGAAAAATCAAATTTTCCATTTTTTCCGTTTTTTTCCGAAAAAAAAAAAAAAAAAACGGTAAAAAACCAGTTTTTTTCCGCCACTTATATTTTTCCGGAAAATTTACATCTCTAGTTGTTACAAGTTAAAAACATACCTTTCTTTCTTTCTTTTTTTTTTTTTTTTTTAATTAGTGACATATTTTTATGAATAGAACAGAAATTACCACTAATAACAAAAATATCCTCTGACGATGGTCGTGGAAATAGCAGGCCGGAAGGACGAAGACATTTTTAATACAATGTATGTTTTTATAAAAAAGTTATTAAATCTATTAGATTTTTTAAATCGCAAGATTTTAAAAACTTTACCTTTTATATAAACATTTGAATAAACAATTTCATATTGAGAGTGGTGTAACAAAAAATTAAATACAAATATTATTGACATGTTTCGATTTCTATCTAATAAGAACCATAATCATAATAAAAAATTATATATAAAATTGTTTATTTAAATGTATGTTTTTAATTTGTAACTTCAAATTTATTATTTTTGTCATTCAATGAACTTTTCAATGCTTATATTATGTATTTTGCAAAGAATCTTCATGTTATTATTTATGTTCTTAAGGAGACTCGATATACTTCATTCGGCGAAAAATGACGAAAACATCGATTTTCTAATTTCTTGCTTAAATTATACTTTATTACCCTTAGTACAGTCTGATGAAGTTTTGTAAAGATCCGTGTAGTATAAATACAGTTTAAAGCGATTTTTCTTACATTGCTGTCTCTTTAAATGTTACAAGCCACTTCACTTAAAGATGATTTTTCTCAGTTTGTGTTTTTTCGACGAATAGAAATTCTAAAACAGATGTAACTTTTATGTATATTGTTCAGTTGACTCAAACATTTTTTTTGGGTTATTCCTTATAGTCTAATGGATAAAACTAGCTATCCAATTTATACGATACAATAAAAAGTTTTTGTTTTTATTTATAAAAGTAGAAATTAAATTCAGTTTTCGTACTGTTTACATTTAGTTGCACCATTTATTTTTTCTCTAATTAATAATAACTAATAATAATGATTAATTTAGGTTAAATCTGATACTTAAAATTATGTAACACACTTCTACGAATAGTTTTTTTAAAAAAAAGTTTTGTTCAAAATGTTCAAAACTGTATGAGAATATATATTTTATAATTTACATAAATTTTTATTTAAAAAATCTAAATATTTCGAATTTTAGCGGGAAATCGATAGAATCATTTTCTTTCATTGAGTCTTTTTTATTATTCCACAAAATGTACCTTAAAATGCTTAAATTATAAAAATTTAAAGAATACCCAAGTCCCCTTAAGGGTAATCTTAAATTAAAAAGAGCAAATTTATAACATAAGTTTTAATTTATTTTTGTTCGGTCATGAATGAAACTAGCAGGTGTTCAAAAACTAGCTAATCGCACTAATTTTTCCGTATTTTTTGCAAACACAATATATTTTTCAGAAAATAGTGTCAAAGTGGGCATTTTGAACCAAATATTCGAGCAAAAGAAGAATAACCACTCAAATTGGGATGAAAAGCATGTTTTATCACTTGATCGAAAGCCGGTATACCGTGAAAAGCAAAGCACAACAACTTCCCCTGTTGATGGAATAAAATCAAAATTGGACCAATGCAATTTTAAATACTTCATATATTAAAACTGGTGAAATTGCATTTCACAGATACAGATGCTGAGATATAGTAATAACAGAAATCATGATAAGTGAAGTATAAAAGCGCAACCTGTTGATTAATATTTATTGTGCGTAACTATATATGGTATTTAATAAATAGTAGAAATCGTTTGTAATGGTGTGCATAGTAGCGCCACGTTTTGCTCCACATATATCAAAAACATATCAGCATTCACATGTATCGATGTGTTATATGGAAAAAAAAAAAAACCACCCAACATCGATGCCGATTGTTGAACGATATACACATGAATCTAATCAGAAAATCCTTCCGTCGTGATTTAGAAAAATATGAAGTTGGATGGAAATTTCATGTCATTAGATCCAGTAATCTGAAATCTCACAAAATATGTTTCCCGTTCAGACAGACGACAGACAGAGAGCCATACATTTTCCAAAAAAAAAAAAAAAACGTCATATTTTGTTCAGGACGTACCCGAAAGTGTAAATCTATCAAAAACGGAAGTACAAATTTTTAACGATTTCAGTATATATATATATGTTTGGTTTTTTTTTCGTATACAGAAGAATGTAGAAAAAATAAAGAAAATATCAATCTTTGTAAACAATAAAAGTAAAATATATGTTTTTATAATATTTTAATTAATAATAAAATAGTGATAAACTGTTAAAATGTCTCTAACATGATCTTAGGTTATTCAAATGTTACAAAATTTCCAATCACATCTCTCAAATTGGCAAATTTTAAAGCTTTTTTGTGTTTTTTCCAACTTTGTAAGTTTATAAAAAATTTAATAATTCAAAACGTTCTCTTAGTAAAAAAGATCTGGCTAATCCTCTAAATAAATAAAAATTGCAATTTTAAGAAATTGGTCTGTGTGTGCGGGGAGGGGGGAAGAGTCGTCACTTTATTTTAGGTATCAGACTGAGCGTTCGGTTTAATATAAAGGGTAAAAAGATAAAATCTATATATTTTTTTAATTTAAAGAAATGGACATATTGGAGAAGTAGTTGGAAGAAGGTATCTAAAGCAAAATTAAATATGTGTTTTAATTTTTTTAAAGGATATTATAATAATTTTTTTTTTTTTGTTCTTATATAGATAGTTTTTATCAGTTTGATTTTGTTTCTTCGGAACATTATGTAATATTTAATGCGGATTTATTAGAGTAAATTTATTAATTAAATTATTAACATCCCTTTCCAATTGTCCTGATTTCTACTTCCTCTTATGTCAATTCAGTTTCCATTCAGACACGATTATTAGAATTTTTATATTTATCGGCGCAAATCTCGCTTACCAGCTTTTCTTATTCGTGTGTATAAATTAGAAATAAATTTATGGTGTTGAAATAAAATGTTTGGTTTCTAACAATATTTATTACTAGTATATAACAACTGTCAAAAATGACAGGATTTTAACTAAACATTCAATTTTCGATATAGTTCAACAAATTTAAATGGACAAAACATAAAAAAAAAAAAAAAAAAAAAAAAAAAAAAAAAAAAAAAACCATGCACAAAAGTTTTTGTGAAATGTGTTATCAATGAATTTCTAACACATCACATTGTTAATCATAATGTTACATAAGCAAAATCAAAATGAGTTTCACAAATAGTTTAACGATTACACTAACGATTAAAATTATGTTATTTTACGTAATTGTTTAGGTTAATAGTACAATGGTAGGGATGAACCTGTGACCCACGATGGGTTATGTAAGTATGTGGTCTGCAAATTTCTTAAATTTATAATTTTAAAAAATTGCAGATTTTGTCATTGGATGGCAGAAAAAAAAATCATGAATTTCGACATTTTCTCTCATGGCAAAATTGCAAGTTTTATCGAGCCAGTTAAAAATTATGAATTTTGTTATATAGGTAACCAATACCATAGCTATTTATATAGGAAATTCTTAAGTTGAGAATTTTGTCAGTCACTGTTTTAAAAATATTTTAAATATCATCGATTATGCTCACAGGACATGAATTTTGTCAATTGCATACAGATAAAAAATGTGAATTTTACTTATCATGCACAGAGAAAATATGAATTTCGTTGATCAAGAACATGAAATTCGTGAGATTTGTTGACTGCCTGTAGAAAAATTCCAAATGTTGTCGACTGAGTGTCAAAAAGTCTTGAAAAACTACCCTCCTTTTGAAATCATGTTTGTTATTTGAAAAAAAAAAAAAAAAAAAAATACACTAAGGGCCATCATGTACATAAGTTGATGAAAAAGAGCCGCTGGATATATTAATTAATTAAAAAGGGCTGCCAAGCTTGAGGTAAGTCAACACTTACTACTATATAAGTTAGTTTTTTATGATGAAGTTTTGCAGTGATATTTATAAATTAAAGAGTTAGTCAAAAAATATGACAGCAAATTCATGCTTATGAATTGTTTATAGCTTTTCCATGAATAAATCAAAATTATTGTAAATTTGCATATTGGCAAGCATCTCTTTAATAGTTAATAGTAGAAAACAAATTTTAATGTATGTTGAGTAACAAAGCATTCCAGTAATAAAATAAAACTTTGATTAAAAAAAGGAAAAAAAAAAAGATAACACATCAAAAATTACAGAACTTTAGGTGCAATTAAAGAACGTATTCCATTTGTAATACAATTACAACAAATATTTTCTAGAAAAGAATCTTTAGAAACTATATATTTTTTTGTAAACACACTACTATCTGATAAAGTTTACATTTAACATAATACTGGCTATGAAAAAAAAAATTATCCTTTAGTATAAAGTTCAGCATTAATATTAAACAAAATCAAAATATTAACACATCAAATACAACAGAAAATTGCACGCAGCTTTACCATAAATAATAACAAATATACTATAAACTTGATTAATGCAAGTATCTATTTCTCATAAAATATCTTTTCCATAAATAAAGACAAAAATATTTTTTATTTGAATATTGGCAAGTATA
The DNA here is from genome assembly GCA_964019185.1 of Maratus speculifer. Taxonomy (NCBI): domain Eukaryota; kingdom Metazoa; phylum Arthropoda; class Arachnida; order Araneae; family Salticidae; genus Maratus; species Maratus speculifer. Next base: position 10,124,406 of record OZ025298.1, on the reverse strand, counting down.
TATTTTTAAATTAATAGAAGAATATAAATTTCAACATTTCTTGAATGGCAAAGTGTTGCAACAATTAAATAATACTATATATATATAAATTAGAAAAAAAGAAAAAGAAAGATAGCTTATCAAAAATAACAGAAATTTAGGTGCAATTAAAACACTTATTCCATTACTAATACAATAGATGCAAAACTTTTTTAGAAAAGAATCCCTAGAAAAATGATATTTTTTTGTAAACACTCTATTATCAGTGTTTTCATTTAACATGATATAGGTTAGGAAAAAGAAAAATTATCTTTTAGTGTAAAGTTCAGCAGAAACTTTAAACAAAATTAAAATGTTGGCACATCAAATATGTCAAAAAATTGTATGTACCTTTACCTCAAATAATAACAAATATATTGTAAACTTGACTATTGCAAGTATCTGTTTCTCATACAATAGTAGAAGAGAGTTCAATTTAAATGTTTTTTGAATAGCAAAGTTTTCATAGTGACGAAATATTAAACAAATAGCAGAACCTTTCAAAAGCCACAAAAATTTAGATGCAATAAAAACACTTTTTTCATTAATAATAGAATACTCAGGGATCTATCCAGGGGAAAAACTGAGTCCGTTAACGGACTCTTCACAAAAATAAATTTTATGAAAACGGACTCTTCACAAAAATAAATTTTACAAAACGGACTCTTCACAAAAATAAATTTTACAAAACGGACTCTTCACAAAAATAAATTTTACGAAAACGGACTCTTCACAAAAATAAATTTTATAAAAACGGATTCTTCACAAAAAATGAAAACAAAAATGTGTGAATAACATGTCTGTGGTAAGTGTAAAATTCAACGAAAATCTAGCTTTTTTTTGTCGATTTTATCGTCCATCTGAACGTAAACACACTTCGTTTATAGGTATCTGGCTTATCACTCTTTCTCCAACAGACCTTTATTTGGAATCGGCGTTGATTGGCTAACATATGACGTCATAAAAAAGCAGGCGCGTTCAGGGAGTAAGAAATAAACCTCTTTTTCTCCGTAGATCGTATTTTACGCTGGATAGGTTGTTTCTTTCGCTTGCTAGTTTGGCAACACGGGAAGAATCTGCTTTTTGATTTTTGTTGCAAGCTCTCGCGATCACATGGAAGTAGCATAGCACCAATAGATGATTGCAAAAAGAGTTTTTGACAGTTTTAAACAAAATTAAATTATTTAAAGAGTTTAAGATGATTTTACAAATATTTTAAGAACAGAATTAGATAATTGACGTGTATTCTTTTTTTTTTTTAATAATGCGTTCAAAGAGTCATTCATTTGTTTCAAGATTTGGAAAATCTGAATGGCAACAGAGTTCGTTTGTTTATATCGTAATCTGATGTTTACAATTACTTATTTTTAATTTGGAGCCTAATACATTATAATTGGATATGATATACATGTTTTATAGAAAAATATGCTGTTTAAACGTTATTTTAAGTAAAAGAAATTATCTTTTAGCTGTCATATGCCTGCATTTGTTTTCCATTAAGCCTAACGTGGCGTATTGCTAGGGTCCATTCACAGATAGGAGTGGCGAATCCTGGAACCGTTCCACACACACCTCTCCAGAACGCATTTTATTATAAGTAGATTATTACTATTAGAAATCGACAGAAAATTCAACTTAGTATTCGTTTTCGGCGAAAATGTATAAAAAATTCGGCCAGACCGAAATTCCACTGACATTATCTGCATTCCAAAAATCTCTTTTCTTCTTACGGAAATTTTCAATTATCTTAATACTTTAATTTCTTTTTGAGTTGAGCGGCATTGGTTCAGACGAGACGCTCTTTATTTATTGTCTCCACATTGTTTATTGTTTATTTATTTGCTTCACTGTTTATTATTTAGAATTATCAGTCATGACGGACCAAGACGCGAGTGCAAATTATAAAGCAAAGATTGCATATAGAAAGCTATACAGACGCTATTCACGTTTTCTTTAAATAAAATGTAGATTTTACACACACACACACCATATATTATATATAACCATTATGTAATACTGCAATTCAACATCTTCAAAATGAATATAGAATAACCCTATATAACAAATTTAAACATGACAAGATAATCTAATGGAATTAGCAATATTGAAACAATTATAAATAAAATTGGAGATTGTGGTATGTGGCTCGTTATCAAGGGCAATGCCATGTAGACACAACAATTACGATTAATTTCTGAGGTAGAATCAAGAAAAAGACCTAATGCATGATTTTTACATTGCCCGATTAATTGTAACCAGAAAATGTAAGTTTAAAAAAAAAGGACACATGAAACTTTATATAGAGTCTGAATCATATTGAAAAATCGATTAGCCCTGATTGTTAGACCATTAAAAATAGAAATTGACTTGAGAAAAACTTACAATGTACAGAGTCGCCAACATGTTGGAAAAAACCCCAAATGTGCAATTTCATCTTACTATCAGTTAAAGAGATGGAATACAGTTAAGAATATATATTGGAAAGAAACTAGATTAATAGAAAAAATATATAACTATTATTATAATTAAAAATAACTATAATTAAGAATATTAAATTATAACAATAATATTCAACAAAACATATTTTATCAATGGAAATGTGGTAATTTTAATAAAATGAAAATATGGTAATTTTAATAAAATGATCAATAGTATCAAATCAAAATTGATACGAAGATAGAAAGATATATCGAAGATAGATAGAAAGATAAGATAGAAAAGGTATAAAGTGTTTTAAAGAAGAGACATTTTTAATAATTGTTTAATGGCACCATCTTACGACAGAAATAAGGATTAAAGATCGTTTGAAATAAGGATTAATTATTGTTTGAATATGGATTAAATATTGCTTTATCGTGCAAAATTATATTCATTATAAATTTAAAAAAACTTTGTTATCATTACATTTTACTCTTAATCAACTATATGAGAATAATGCATTATATCCTCTAAAAAGTAGTTCATATGGATAACTTACAGGTTAAATTTAGAAAAAGAAATGTAATTACAATTATCTAGCAACAAGCTAAAATGTGAATTAAAGCCATTAGGCATTATCAAGAAATGTTAAGTCAACATACTTATCATAAACGTGTAATTAATTACCTATAGCTATACTGTACCATTAAAAAAAATAGTATATTAACATGTGCGCACAAATTTTCCAGCAGCTCCAATGAAAATAATTTACAAAAATCATTACAAAAGGTAAATCGGGTGTGTATATCTAAAACATTTTTCAATGAGATGAAATTCGGATAATTAGAAAATTTTTCTGTGATGTTGATGAATTAATTACATTACATTTTAAATGAAAATAAAATGTTTTAGTTCTAAAGCAAAGAGAATCAAATTGGGCAACACGTAATAATTAAATTATAGTTATGTATATTTAATAAATAAGCATAATTAATTAATAATTATGTATATTTATGTATAATTACTAAAAAAAGTTCTTTTGGTCATTTTTTTTTGTTTTCGTCCTAAAAATGGTGAATTAACAAAATTGATTTCGGTTTCGTTTTCGGCATTAAAAAGCTGCTTTGGTCCATTCTTAATTATTATTATGATCTACTAGGTAGTCCAAGCCTTGCGTTATAGATATTAAGAGAAACCATTTTCTTTTAAATTGAAAAACCTACAATATATTTTTTTTTCATTCAATATATATTTTTTGATTGCCTTCTAACAATAACAGTGAGAATTTTTATATGAATCATGCATCAAGTAAAGTTTGGAAATCTATTAACAGCTTGCTTTCGTATTATCCGTATGCCAAGAATTAATAGCTGTTTTCCGTGTTTACAGCAGCATTTGAAGGTGTTCTCGTAATTATGTAAATACGTAGTACCTTTAGTCGTTGTCGGGCCAGGGCCGTAGCTAGAACATTAGGGAGGGGGGGGGCTCATAGTTTTTATCTCTTTCTCTTTGATGCAGAAAGATAAATTAGTGCATATTCACATCGTAGGTAGTATGTTTCTTATTAAACTGTTATAGTAACTTCATTTTATGATAAGAAAGTTATATAATGATAAAATTTTTGAGTGTATAGCTGGTGCAAAATTAAATATCATGTTAGCTTCACATGTACAGATAGGATGAGAGAGTTTTGAAACACTTACTTGAGATACAATTTAGTAATTCTGCAAAATTGTGAAAGGTTCTCAGAACTAAATTAGATTTTTGAACATAATTTCATTTTAATTTTCGGAACAGAAATCCATTTAGTGACCTTGGAATCTTTTCCAGGGAGGACTCAAACTGTTTTAGGGGGGGGGGGGCTGAGCCGCCCATAGCGCCCCCTTAGCTGCGGTCCTGGTTTTCAATGGTCAAAAAGGGTAATTTCCTCCCCCGGAACTCTGTAATGTCCCCCCCCGGAGCCATAATAGTCCCTCTAGTAGAAAAATGCCCGAATTCATGCGCGTAGCCAAAGGGGGTGCCCTGGGTGCACGGGCATCCCCCCCCCCCGCTCGCGCAGATCCAAGATTGATTATTTTAAAAAATCAAAATTTATAAAAGAAAAAAGAAGAAAAATGCAAGCAAAGTTAGTTCAGTTAGTTAATCAAAACTAACAGTCTATGTTTTGAAATGTGATAAAAGAAGAGACCTTGATTCTTTCTTTTTTTCTTTTTAAGAAAATTATTTTGTTCATCTTTTTTAAAACTAGAATATTTACTAGAATCTGTATTAATCACAGTAAATCAAAAAAGTTGGTTTTATGATCCCAATTTGATGTCGTTTCTTTATAGAATTTTTTTAATACCTTTCTATTGCATGCATATTTCCATAAAAAATTAGAGTAAATTCTCAAAAGCATAGAAACTACTATTTATATATTTGCTTTTGTTGTCCAAAGTCTAGATAGGAGCAAAAAAAATTGAAAGGAAATACAGATGTGAAACGATAATTCCACCATGTGATTTGCCTGGAGAACGGAGGGGGTGGAAGATTGTACAAATTAGAGATGAGACAGGCTAAACCCCAGCACGAAAGCCCGAGCCCAAACCCGGGTCCGAAGCGGGCACGAACCCCGGCGTGGAACTTTAGGGGGTGGCAAATTTATACTACCAACGTCGTTTTTGGTCTGTTACAAAAAAAAGTTTGGTGGAGGTGGCGCCAAATTGTAACTTTGCCCCGGGCGCAGCTTTCTCTTCGCACGCCCCTGTCCATTAGATTTAGTTTTAAGTAACTTCTCATCCTTCTTCACGCAATGAAAAATTGCGTTTGGGTCTCTTTTAAATGAAGTTCCACACAATTATACCTTCCGCAAAAAAACCTGTCTAAAACGGAAATTTGATAGGTTTTATGGAGTTCCGTTTTAATAGATTTTATTACATAAGATGTTGTTTGTACCCAACATGTTCAGGTTAAAAAATTTGGGCACCCCCCCCCCCCCCCCCCCCGTTGAAAAGTCTGGCTACGCCTATGGAATTCAACACTGGACGAACGGAGTTAACGACGACTATAGGCGCTGGCGCTACATATTTATATAATTGTGAACGCACCTAAAAATGCTCATATCTTTTATGGATTTACTTGCGCAACGCTTTGATTGCATCCTAATCAAAACGTTGTGCAAGATTTTTCTGTCTCGTTTCTTTTATTGATCTGCTTATCAAACAGAAAACTACTTATCTTTCCGCGCACAGATGCTGCAAATCAAAACCGGCAAACACTTTCGCACGTGAGCTTCAAATACAAATAGGATGAGGGAGTGTTGAAACACTTACTTTAGTAACTCTGTAAAACTGTGAAAGAGTCACAAAATTAAATTAGATTTTTGAACAGAATTCCATTCGTATTTTTGGATCAGAAATTCATTTAGTGACCTGGGAATCTTTTCCAGGAGGGGGGGGGGGGGGGGGCTCAAAATATTTTAGGGGAGGGTTGAGCCGCCCATAGCGCCCCCTTAGCTACGGGCCTGTGTTGGGCCCGACCCTCTGTCTCTCCATCTATCAAACTACACAAAAACAACCACATCGAATGCTTTGAAATTTAATATCGTTGCAGAATTTCGTCGAGTCATTTCAAATTTTAGGAAAATCGAATCAAAATTTGAAAGATATTAATAAATTTACCAAACGAATTGAATAAATCGAACTGAGCGAAAATTTGCCCAGGCCGGGAGTCTAACCCAGATACTTGACTCACAAGGTCAATGCTTTACCTGTTAAGAGGCTACTTCACTCAAATGAAAAGACCCGTTCGCTAATGCTAATCTTATGGGAGAAATTTATAAAAATATCTCGGTTGCATTTCAATATTTTTAGATGATTCTTTTTGCATTGGATAACTCAGATTGATCTGAATGGAGGTCGTTTTTTAGTTTTTCGATTTTGGTTGCAGATATTTTTTATGGGTTTGCATTCGCTTTCCAAACCGGTTCCAGAAATGAAAGTGTCCCTGTAAAAAATAACTGTAAACAAAATGAAAAAAGTAACGAACGTCATGCATACAGATCGATCTCAGATATCCAAAGCCAAAAAATCATTTAAAAATATTGAAATGCAACCGAGATATGTGTATAAATTTCTTCCATAGGATTAGCATTAGTGAATGGGTCTTTTCACTTGACTGAAGTAGCCCCTTAAGCTAACTGGGCGGTAGCCGGCTGAGATCTTAACCAAACCTTAACCAGATTAATAATAGTACATTAATAAATGTTTTCTTCATTCTATTAAATTCAGGCTCGGACTGGCCCGCCGACTCGGTCAAGTAAATCTGCGCCCTCATCTACGCGAAGTTAATAGTTTAAAAAAGACAATAATTAAATAAATAAATAAATAAATAAAATAAAACAAAAAATAAATAAAAATAAAAATATGACAAATACTAGAATAACTATAACATAGTTAAAAATATTCTTTATATATGTGTTTTAAAAAACAATACTTTTTTAAACATTAAAAAAACAATAAAAAGAATTTAATCCCTTTGCAAAGGAAAATAATTATATTGTTGACAGTTTCTTTGTTCAGGGCAACATCCAATCCAAATATTTTAAAATCTAAAGTATATTTTATAGGTTACCAATAACGGCATCGAATGCGAACAGAAACATGCAGACTGTCTGGCACCAAAGATCTCCGTTTTGCTTCGATTTGATTTATTATTATTACTATTATTATTTAGTTTGCAGTAAAATCATTCATTTCAAAGACGTAAGCTTTGTGTGTCCATAAAGTTTAGTGTTTTGATTTTAATTTATAAACCATAAGTGTTTTTATTAAAAGTATTTTTGTTATTAAATATATATCTAAACAATTTTAGAAACAATATTCCCATCAGAAAAAAGGTAATTCAAACTTTTTTTTGTTAAAAATTTTATTTTAGCATGAAAACAGAACTGTTTTAATATCTTATACTATAATGCGAGCAAAAATTGTGTGTGTGTAAATTTTATTTCAAAAACGGCTCTAACGATTTTCGCAAACATTTGGATTTTATCATTTTCGGGCACGAGAAGACCATTGGGCTAGGTCACATGTTCGAGAAAATTCGACTATTGGGTCATAATGGGTCAGGATCGAGCTATTTATATCTAGAGAACGGCTGGATTGATTTTAAGAAAATTTTGCATCCAATCGTTTTTGGGCACGAGAAAACTATTGGGCTGGGTCACATGTTCGAAAAATTTCGATTAGTGGGTCATTTTTGGGTCATTATGGGTCAAGTCATTTTTATCTAAAAAACGGCTCTAATAGGCCAGTCAAATTGTCAGAAAAAAGGGCCGATAGATGCAAAAATTCTGCTAGAAGATTTTATGTTTTTAAAATGTTTAGGGGGATGCTAGTAACAAGAATTAATGGTTTCCCAACAAAATATCTCGAGGCTAAACTTTTTGGAGCCAAAAAACCACGAAATTTTCGGACTTTTTTCAGTTTTTTGCCTATAACTCAAAAAGTATAAAATTTTTGTGTACCATACTCAATTACAAAAAGAAAGAGCATTAAATTCTCTACAAATTTCATTATAAAAACGTTTTTCTAAACCCATTACTAAGCGCGCTAGGGCTTTTTGAAAATGTCACTTTTTTTTAACTTTACAGAAAAAGATCTATTTTTCGTCTCCCATCCTAAAAAACTTTCTTTCATTGCTAACTATGAAAATTAAATACACATATTAATGAATGAGAATTCAAATTTTTAAGAAAGGCAGGCCGAAAGAACAGAAATTCTGGAAACACTATACGAAAACAATCACGGAAGAGTTGGGGGAGTGAAGGGGAGGAATACCGGGGGTAGAATGCCGACAAAAGGAAAAAAGGAATGCCGACGGAAGATACTGACCACTTGTCAGCTGCTGCCCAATTTGCGTTCATTCTGTCGCAGGTGTTCCTTTTTTTTAAGGCACATTCTTCTAATATGTTACTATTCAGTGTATTGCTAGTATTCTTCGCATGCAGTAATTAAAAATGAGCGATCTCGATCCAAAATTATGTTTCGTTTGCCAAACGGCTTCAAATTGTGATACTCGCGTTGTGAGCAAAAAAGGACTTGCCAGGCTTTTTGAATGTAGCGTTCAACGGCAAAATAATTTTCATCAACGTTTTTTGAAAAGTTGCAAGGAAGTCAGAATACATGATGATTGCCAAAAAACATATACGAATGAGAGAATGATAGCAGCATATATTCGTCGGAATGAAGATTCTACACAGACTAGTTTATCCCTCCGATCAAGCACTTCTTTCAAATTTCAAGATAATTGCTTTTTATGTGCAAAAGGTAATCCCGTTGACTTCAACGAAAAACAATCGAAAAAGCCATACGCAAAGAGAAATTTGATTCACAAAGTAATGAAGTTAGAAGCAAAAATTACGTTCCTGAAAGCTGCAGAAAAACGTGGGGATAAATGGTCCCAGAAAATAATTGAACGTATTCAACACGAACCTGACTTGGTAGCTGTAGATGCATGGTATCATAGTTTTTGTCGCGTAAAACTATATCAGTCTGTAACAGTTGCAGAAAAAAGAGGGCGTCGACCCGCAACATCTGTTGACGAAGCTATGGAGGCTATATTTATGTACATTGAAGAAAAGTTTGAAGAATGCCAGTTTTCTTTAGATGAGTTGATGAATCAAGTACCACAGTCATTAGAACTTCCCGATTCACGGACTGTTAAGGCCCGTATAATCCAGAAATATGGGGATGCTGTGCTGATTTCTGAAAACAAGAAAAAGAAAACAGTGCTCTGTTTCAAAAATGTTGGGCACAAAATACTCACTGATCATTGGTATTTGAGTAGGAATTTAGATCCTCAACAGGAGCGACTTCGTATTGTGAAAACAGCCGCTGATATAATTGTGGAAGATATAAGGTCACAAATGTATGATATTACACAATACCCCCCATCTGATAACTTTCTGTCTGACGCTGAGACAGTTATCCCAGAATCAGTAAAATTGCTTTTTGAAAGCATAGTTTTAAAACACAAACGTGGTTCATTTGAGAAATGGAAAAAAAAGTGCGTTGCATTTTCACATGCCCTAATAAGTTCGGTTAGACCAAGATCATTCCTTTCATCCATCATGACAGGGATCAGTGCATATTTGTACAGAAAGTTTGGTTCAAAGCATTTGCTCCAAGTTATGTCTGCTTTTGGCTTTGCAGGGTCCTATGAAGATGCCTCTCTTCTTGAATTGTCTACCATTCTGCGGCCTCAGAAAACAAAAGAACGAGATGATGCATTCTGCCAATTTATTTTTGACAATGCTGATTTTAATGCCAGCACTCTAGATGGGACTGGTACATTTCATGCAATGGGAGGTATAATGTGTGTTACTCCTCACGACGCCTTGCATCCCGAAAAAAGAATTCAAAAAGTAAAACATCAGTCCACAAATGAAATTGTCTGTCAAGCTGAAAAAATTGATCTACAGACATTTCACAGAACAGATATGAGTGGCTTACAAAATATAGAAATTGAAAGTTTGGAAAAACTTTCTCCCTTTAATAATGAAATAATTCCCTCAACAACAGACATAGTATGGCTCTATGGGAAGTGGTCAAATGTTGAAAACATTCCCGGTTGGAACGGTTTCATGGAGAAAGTTACATCCAACAAAGAGTATAAACGTTCTAAAATAAAGTATCTTCCATTTATTAATGCCCATCCTTCACATTATGATACTATTTTTACCTCACTATTGGTTGCTGCTGAAAAATGTAGACAACTCAACCAGAAGACATGCTTTGTGACGTATGACCAACCTCTTTATTTGAAAGCTAGAGACATAATGACGAATGAACATCCAGAATTGAACAATGTGACAGTGAGGCTTGGAGGTTTTCATCTCCTCCTGTCTTTCATGGGATCAATTGGTTTTATCATGGACTTTCACAGTCAGGCAGCTGATGTCGCAACTTGCTCAAAGAATATCAAGGCTATTAAAGAACAAGAAACCTGCTCATTTGCCCCTCAAGCTGAGGTTGAGGAATTATTTCAATTAACCCGAAAGCGTTCCAGACGTTATTAAATAAATGAAAAATATCATCGTAAGTATTTTTTACTTACATTCTGTTAAATACCTAATATTAATGTTCTCCACTTAAGCTCTAAATACAAAAAAAGTTACACTGTTCTTAATTATTTTACTATGTTACCGTTGTAATTAATCATGATTGCTATAATGCAAATGCCTGTAATATAAATAAGTTACATTAAAGAGGATAAAATAATGAAAAACGGTGTAAAATTTCCATTTTTGCAATATTTCCACAAAGTTAGAAAAAAAGAGTCATTTTCAGAAAGCTGTAGCACGCTTCATAATAGCTTTAGAAAAACAAATGTATAATGAAATTTGTAGAGAATTTAATGCTCTTTCTTTTTCTAATTGCATATTTGCACAAAAAATCTATACTTTTTGAGTTATAGGCAAAAAACTGAAAAAAGTCCGAAAATTTCGTGGTTTTTTGGCTCCAAAAAGTTTAGCCTCGAGATATTTTGTTGGGAAACCATTAATTCTTGTTACTAGCATCCCGATAAACAGTTTAAAAACATAAAATCTTCTAGCAGAATTTTTGCATCTATTTATGACAATTTGACTGGCCTATAACGATTTTGACCAAATTTTATATTTTATCGTTTTGGATTACAAGAAGACCATTGGGTTAGTCAACGTGTTCGAGAAAATTCGGTTAGTGGGTCATTTTTGGGGTCATTGTGGGTCATGCTATTTTTATCTAGAGATTTTCTCATGCAATTTTGACTAAAAATTGCATTCTATGGTTTTCAAACACGAGAAAAACATTGAGCTAGGTTACATGTTCGAGAAAAAATTTAATGGGCCATATTGGGTCATTAAGGGTCTGGGTCAAGCTATTTATATTTAAAGAACGGTGTGATCGGTTTTAACGAAATTTTGTATGTAACAGTTTTTTGATATGAGAAAACTAATGGACTAAATCACATGTTTGAGATATTTCGACTATAAGGGTCATTTGTGGGTCATGATGGGTCATAATGGATCATGTCAAGCTATATCTAAAGAACAAGTGGATTGATTTTAACAAAATTTTGTATATAATATTTTTTTGGCACGAGAATATCATTGGGCTAGGTCACACGTTCGAGAAATTTCGATTAATGGGTCATAAAGGGTCATAAAGGACCTGGGTCAAACTATTTATATTTAAAGAACGGCTGGATCGATTTTAACGAAATTTTGTATGTAACAATTTTTAGATACAAGAAAACTAATGGGCTAAGTCACATGTTCGAGAGATTTCGATTATAAGGTTAATTTGTGGTCTTGATGGGTCATGCTAATTTTATGTAGAAAATGGCTCGTACCATTTTGACTATACTTTGTATTATATCATTTTCGGGCAAGAGAAAACCATTGGGCTATGACACATGCTCACGAAAATTCGATTAGTGGGTCATTTTGGGTCATAATGGGTTAGGGTGATTCTAATTATATATAATAACGACTCAATCAATATTACCTAAATTTGTAACGAAACGTTTTTTGCCACGAGAAGACTATTGGCTTGAGTCTCACGTTAAAAAAATTATATTAGTGGGTCATTTTGCTTTATTGCTGAATGCTGTCCAGCTAATTTTACCTAAGAAATGGCTTAAACGATTTTGATTCAATTTTACATTCTATTGTTTTTAATTACCGGAAGACCATTGAGCTAAGTGACATGTTTGATCAAATTTGATTAGTGGGTCATTTTAGGTAATACGGGTTAGAATTACGAAAATATGGCAACAGTCAAAAAGTTGGCGATATTTGACAAAATATTGGCGACATTTAGCCGAAAAATAGACTACTAAGATTACGAAAGCGAAAACACGTATTTATCACTAAATTAAAAAATGTCTCCAAATTTGGCTTAATCTGACAAAAAAAATATTGTCTTTCAGAATGTGAAGAAATTTTTTATACATTCTTAATAGGATTCGAGATACATGGTTAAACCAATCAAAGTCGAGCTAAAAAACCGATTTGGATCGATATCTTTTCGTTGTAAATTTTAAAATAAAGTAAAATTTATGAACATGAGCATACAAACATAGTTTTCTTATTGATTGTTTTTGAAAATAATACTATTGTAAATAACATGTTTTACAGTTGTAATACAGAGTGAATGATATAGTGATAATACTATATCCAGTTGAACACAAAGTTAATTTTGATCGAGCTTAGCTCGGTCACTCCTGCTAGTTGTATATTAAATGTAACAATAAAAACGTTGCGTCTGTCACGAATTTTGTATGTATGGTCATGGGCGTGCAAAGATTGCGCCCGGTTCAATTTGGCGATTCACGAGCCTCCAACTTTTTCTTATGGCAGGCCAAAAAATGACGTTGTAAGTATAAATTTGGCGCCCGACTTAATTACCGCGCCCCTTAGCCCTCTGCCCTTTCACACGGCACTATATATGGTAAAGTAGGGCTCCTCAACACCACACCGCACCTAGGATATTATGGCAACCTTTGAAAGTTCACTTTATATGCCTTCCATATTCTATTCTATCCTGTTTATAAGTTTTTTTTAATTTTTTTTTTTAAATCGGTATTTTCTATTTTGCATAAGACGGAAGTAAATCTAACATAAAAATGATTTTCAAGTTCTCCGCTATGATTTTTAGTATACAATAAACTCTGTATACGGCGGAATACTGTCTACAGCGGAATAATTGATTCTGTCCGAATAGTTTTTACACATAAAAATCTATTCCAAAGGTTTTAAAGTTATTTTGTTCGATATATAATTTACTTATTTTTTCCGACGATTGTTTTTTGTAATTTACATGCTTTCCCCTTCTAATCAGAAATTTATTCTTTCATTTGATCGAACTAAATTCATACATTTTCAGATCAATCCTAATTTATAAAGTACAGTAGAACCCCGATAATTCGGATTAATTGGGACCAGGCCCAATCCGGATTGTCGAAAATCCGGATTATCCGGAGAATGTGTAAAAATGCAATAAAATGGAGTATAATATTCAAAGAAAATCACTTTTATATTGAACATAAACAATATTTACAGACAGAAAAAAAATTTACTTTGTAATTATAAAATTTGTCATATTCTACCATTTTTTAGGGCCACATGATAACGCATTCTCTTGAGCATTCTTCCTCCTTTTATTTCAATTTTCCGCAAGTGATTTGTAGAAGGGTTTTGGCACGAAGATAAGGAAACAGTCTCAAGAAGACTGTTTCCAAGAGTAGATGATAGACAGAGGTCATATGGACTGGTTGACAAAGATCGGATCACGATCCTTATCAGTCAGTGCGTCTATAAGGACTATTTTACTTTGCTTTCTTGAAATGCTCTTAGTAAAACTTCATTAAGCAGTGAGCTTAAGATGACATTTACCGAATGGATTAAATAGAAAAGTGTGAAAATTGGAATTGGCAAAGCTTAAATGATGTATAGTTGTTCCTTTCATAGATAACATTAAAGAGTTTAAATAAGAAAGCTTGAGGTATTCTTCCGAAAAAATTTCAGAAAATACTTATTTATTCAGAATATGAGGTCGAAATAAATTTATGTTATGGAAATTTGCCGATAACTTCTCAAACTTGAAAAAAAAAATTCCACCAAATCGATCCGGATTTGCGGGGTCCGGATTTGCGGGGTTCTACTGTAATTAAGCTGTTACTACCTGTATTTTCTGAAAAAATCGCAGTTCCCAATGTTTTATTATTTGTCAGTAGATCGTACGAGGCTTTCGCATTGCAATCTTTGAGATTATTTGCTGTTATTTTAACTAATTTCATTTTCAATTAAACAACGTGTTGAAGCGAAATATAAGTATATTATGTGGAAAACCTTTCATATGATATCTCATTTATCGTTGCAGTTTCATATGGGTAAAAACAAGTTGGAAATTGCACGTGAACGTAGCAAATGAGGTGCGTTCGTCCGATAACGAAGTTTTAAAAATATTCAGATCTTGCTGATATAGTAGAGCGTACTTCGGATACAGTATAGTAGTCGAAATCTTTGTATTTCTGTAAATATGCAGGAAGTAATTTTTATTACACCTCAGCAACGTATATCTTATTCATAAAATGTGAAATAGTTGAATATAATTAAAACACGCCTCAAACAATGTTTCCCCGTATAGCATTATGTACTGGAATACTTTTGTGTGGCCCTGTAATTTAATAATAAAAATTATTTGCATCACAGATTGTACGGAATGCATATTTTAGTATATATTTCATAGATTCATGCCAATTCTATTATGTTCGAATGGGTGTAACATCATTAAAATGCATTCGAAACTTTTTCCCAATTGACCGTAATGTAATGGAATACTTTTGATTGTCCCTGTAAATGATCTATGCATTCGACTTTCATAACATTTGAAATGACTCGACAAAATTACGTAATAATTATATGTTTTAAATTTCAAACGATTAAAATGCATTTGAAACTTTTTTCCCCATTGACCGTAATGTAACGGAATCCTTTTGATTGTTCCTGTAATTGATCTATGCATTCGATTTTCATAAAATTTGAAATGACTCGGCAAAATTATGTTATAATTATGTATTTTAAATTTCAAACGATTCGGTTGGGTAGTTTTTTCGTTGTTATATGCGGACGGACTGAGCGACAACAATATGTGCTACGTATTTACATAATTACGAACGCACCTAATAAGAGGATCTTAATATCAAAAGTAATATGATTCAATTATATATTCATTTAGAAAATTTATGCTTTGTATAGTACAGTGGCGTAGCAAGCGGGGGGCGGTTCGCCCTGTGTCTCACCCTCTAAGGGGTGATACACAATCTTTATTTGCAAATAAATATATATATTCTTATACGATTTTGGAAAAGAAGTCTGATGTAAAATGAAATTTCTAGAGCACGACGCAACAGATTTAATTTTCTTTTCTTAGAGAATGTTATACAGAATAGTTCTCTGTTATACAGAATGGTGTGTATAAATAACATTTGCCCCTGGGAACAAAAACCAACCCATACAACGAGTAGTTAGCAAATGCAAACTTTAAAAGAAAGAATTTTCTTCTACATACAGACACGGCACTGACTTATGCGGACTATGGATTAAGTGAGGAGTCGCTCCTATGGTTTTCTTTTTATACAGGAGGATAAGTAAATAAGGAATGGTATGGGAATTTGTTGTAATAACGTAGAGTTATGATTGACGAATTGGGGGTGTCACCCATTCTAGCTCCGCCACTGGTATAGTACTGTCACTTTGATATTTTTTAACAAGTTGGAAATTGCACGTGAAGCGTAGCAAATGAGGTGCGTTCGTACGATAACGAAGTTTTAAAAATATTACTCTCATATATCAATCTCATAAAATTGTAAATAGTGAATTACAATTAAAACGCTCATCAAACAATGTTCTCTCTATTACCATTATGTAATGGAATACCTTTGTGTGGCCTTGTAAATAAATAACATATGTTCTTTGCACCACAAATTATGTAAAACGTACATTATAATATGTACTTTATAGTTTCAACTAAATTTTATTAAGTTCGAATGAGTGTAACACTATTAAAACGCATTTGAAACATTTTTCCCCATTGACCGTAATGTAACGGAATACTTTTCATTGTCCCTGTAAGTGATCTATGCATCCGATTTTCATAAAATGTGAAATAACTCAATAAAATTATGTAATAATTATGCATTTTAAATTTCAAACGTATAAAATACATTTGAAACTTTTTCCCTATTGACCATAATGTAACTGAATACTTTTGATTGCCCCTGTAATTGATCTATGCACCCGATTATCAAAAAATTTGAAATAACTCAACAAAATTATATAATAATTATGTATTTTAAATTTCAAACGATTAAAATGCGTTTGAAACTTTTTCCCCCATTGACCGTAATGTAATGGAATACTTTTGATTGCCCCTGTAATTGATCTATGCATCCGATTTTCATAAAATTTGAAATGACTCGACAAAATAATGTAATATTTATGTATTATAAATTTCAAACGATTCGGTTGGGTAGTTTTTGCGTTGTTATATGCGGACAGACAGACGGACGGACGGACGGACTGAACGACCACTATAGGTGCTACGTATTTACATAATTACGAACGCACCTAAAAATGGGTATTTCACCCGTTATTCCTTTTTTTTCTCTTTTTAAGGCTGTACGTGTACGAAAAGTTAAAATTTGAAGCGATTTTTATTAATCTGATAAAGACAAACTTTTATTTAAGTATTATATGTTGGTGAGGATTTAAGTCGATATATCTAACCCTTTCGGGACATGTGATCGTTAAAAGATATCTGTGAAATATGTTTTTGGCGCCATTAATAAATAAACATAATATTTGACTTTTCAACCAAATAAAATTTAAGTAAGAGACGCCGCACAGGTGGGGCAAAATCCCGAAAAGCTGGCCAAAATATGAAAATGTTATTCATATTGTACGAAAATTCGTATACAGGTGTTTTTGAGGATGCTAAGTAAGAATACAAAATTAAAATTGAAAAAAAAAATGGCGGATACAATATGGCGGAATAAAAATTAAAATGTCTCGAAAGTTATTCAATTTATATGCAATTTCGTAAACTTTTCAGGATGCTAATTAAGATTCAAAAGTTAAATTTTAAAAATAAATAAATAAATAAAATTGCAGATTAAGAGTAAAAACAATAAGATTTAAATAAAATTTAAAATTTCGAGGTAAACGTAAAAGGGAATTTTCAAAAAACCAAGACATATTTAAACTAAATTTCAGTATGTTAATGGAAAGTAAAACATTAGACTATTTAATTTTTATATTATTAAAATAAAAACGAAAATATGTTCCAGAAATTAACCTTTAGAATCAACTGTAATATAATAAAAAGATTCTTCAGAGGTCAAGGTATCGAAATAGTTGGCAGAACTTGTTGGCGGTATTGGAAGATCCTGTGACTCTTAGGATCATGATTTTAATTTCTTCTATGATAATTTACCTAAACTGGAAAGGAAATAATCTGATGACATTAAAAGACGTAAAAATATCTTTTTTCTCGCTACTGCATCTTTGCGATAAATCTTCTTGATGCCTTTTGATCAGTTTGTTGCATGATTCTTGAGTATTTTATGGCATTTGACAAATTGGCAGTAATGAAGACAATGTTATTTCTTTGTCATTAATAAGTAGTTTGTGTACTGAAGTAAGCATATAGAACCAGGGGTGCTGCTCAAATTTACGAGCTATTTTTAAGGGGAAATTTTCGAAGTTTATCAAATAAATAACATGGCTACAAGAAATAACTTATGACATAGAAACGTTTAATCAAATCTTCGTATATGCTCGTTTAGAGTTGCGTTTTCAAAGAATCGTTGAATTGTATTTCCATCATTTGTGCTTCCAAATCTGGGATTTAGTTTTTCGACGAGAAATCTTGATTGTAAACGAAATATTTTTTACATATTTTATTTTGCAATTTCAGTGTTCTTTTCATGTAGAGTACGGGCTTTTCATTTTTTCTATCCAGTTGTCTGCCAGGTGTAAGGCCTCTCTAATCATCTTTGCTTGTAACTTAGGTATTCTGAATTCTAAATTATCTCAATCCACTTTTAATAAAAAATGTCAGATCGGTAAGATGCTGCTTTGATGCTGTCTGACATAGGTAGCAACGTTGAGTATTACACTAATTCGTTTTTAACGACATTTTCTTCTGTATCAATGATTGTATTAAACGAAATAAGTTGATTCTGCTAGTATTTAATGCAATCCCATTCATTGACAGTTGCTTCCGTATTTCTTGAAAAAGAAAAATGGATCTTGATTGGCCCGATAAAATCAGTGAAATGAAGATCTCGATATTTTCAAATTGACGATTCATGAATTATTCGCAATATTTATGTTTTCTAAAAGCACGGAAGAAAAGAAAAATATATTAGACATACTGCCATCTTCATAGCTAAATATTTGTTTAAATGTACTCAGAAGAGATGTGCCATCACATCCTCACTTGCAAATCAAATCCAAATTACTAATATAAGCGAAAATGATATTCATAATGATTTTTACTCGCATTAATGAAATACGCTCAGTAGTTTGATCTAGCGAATATAGCCATTGACAAAATAATTCTTCTAATTATAATAGAACAAACAAAATTACTACCTATAAAGATAAGAAAATGTTATTCTACCGGATCAGTAATAGAGAATTATTTTCATTTTTTCATTACTAAGCTTACTTATCAAATTAATGTAATCTTATGATTATAGTGCTTATTTACAATATAATAGGAAATAAACTATTATGAAATTGAATAATTCAAAAATTTGAAAAATATTTATCAGCTAAATTATGTAAAAAGTAGTCAATTTCAAAATTTTTGAGGCGGCCGAAAAAGTGGCATTTTTACTTGCGGTTACTAAAATATGCGTGAAATGCAGAAAGGCAGTTTTTGGCAGCTGGTTTTTTATGAATCACTAGACAATCATTAAATTTCGTTGCGGAACACTGTGGAACATTTAAACTTTTTAATTTTATAAAGCAAAAAAAAAAAAAAAAACATTTTTTTTTAATTTTTTTTATCAAAAATGACAATGAATTTATTAATTTTTACATGCTTAATATAAATTTTGTAATACATGCAAATAAAGTACATACTATCATAGTGTGAATCCGTTTCAAATCATTAAAATCGGATAATATTATAAAATATAGCACGCGTTTAGAGGAACTGTTGTTTTGCTGTTTTTGTTCGCTCTAAATTATACTCCTTCAAGCATCATTTTTGAAATGATGCTGCTTGTAAGGACAAAGCAAAAATCTTTTTTTAAATACAGATTCTGACTCTCCAAACATTATTCTAGCCAACTGTACAATCGAAATTCCCGAAATCGTAACTTCATTTTTCGACTTTTGGCCACTTTTTGGGGTTTTGCCCCACTGTGCGCGCCGTCTCGAAAGGGTGAAAAAACCAATAGCATAGTTACATAAATTCAATTTCAATATTTACTTTATTTAACAACTTTTAATTTCAGCACGAGTGTAGTGTACATTAATTGAAAATTATATCACAATTTTAGAAAAAAATTTAGCTTTACGAAAGAAAGAGACACTACTTTCTTTAGGATATGAAATCATTTTCACAAATGGAAACGTTTTAACTTTGAAAAATTAGGATTATGTTTTTATTTTTATATTACTATTCATATCCATGTTTTTCAACCTGTGTCTCGCGGCACATCAGTCAGTGTCCCATGAGAGATTGTCAAATGTGCCGCAATGTTTTTGACAAATAATTAAAATTGCCTAACAGCAAATTTATAAATTTACGGTGCGTGGTTTTTTTGGGAGAAGGAGAGGAGAAAAGGGGGCCAATTTTTTCTCTCCCTCTCTCTCTCTCTCTCTCTCTCTCTCTCTCTCTCTCTTTTTTCAGATAAGTTGTTTATTGCGTTTTTTCACTGAGCGCGCAGATAAATGTTATTTTTTAACCGTTCACACGCCGGATTAATATCACAATGTAAATATAATTTTGTTTTTCCTTTATTACAGCTTCAAATGTTTTATTTTATGCATATAAATTTTAAAAATAGCAAAAAAAAAAAAAAAAAAAAAAAAAATCTGCAGTGTTTTTTGGTTATTTTTATTTCACTGTTCGCAATTTGAAATATGATTATTGATTGACAACTTATGCAAATATAACAAATTATTTTGCTGAAAAAAAAAAAAAAACGAATTATTAAATACTATTGTCTATTGCTCTTGAGTGTTTTCTCGACTTCCACAAACATTTAGATTCCTAGTGATAAAATGTAAGTAATAGAGAGAAGATAAAAACAAATAATACATTTTTAGGCAAATCAATGAATTTGCATATTCCTTATACCTGTGATAAATGCTTAAACATAAATATAGTTTTTTTTTTTTTTTTTTTTTTTTCAAAAGTTGAAATTAACCTTATATTTTAAGGGAAAATAGGGACATCGTTATTATGTTGGAAAATATATGTTTTGTATTACGAATAATGCAATGTTCCCATTTGGGAAAATTGGCGTTTAAACGGTTAACATTAAATAATTTATAAAGTGGTAAATTCAAGGTAAGATTACGTTTGTCCGGGAAAGAGCAACTTTTGAATACTCCCCTCATGAGACATATCTTTAGATAGAATTGTGGATACTTATTTATATTATATCCATCCGGTTCCTTCGCACTATTTCCACCCTGGGAAATGAGCTCTTTCTTTTCTTTTCTTTCTTTCTTTCTTTTTTTTTTTTTTTTTTGTAAGAATTTGCATGTTGCATGCATTGCTATACGCTGCCGCAAAAAGGGAACGCGTTTCGAGATTTTTTTTCAGTTATCAATTTTGTTTTTTAACGTTAAGCAGAGTGTGCGTCATAATACATGATATAAATTTATATAAAAAATGCCGCGTCAAATACCATTATTTTCGAATAGTATTTTTTGTAAAAATTTTAAATTCTTGCTTGATCTGTTTGAAACTTTAATTTAGTTTACAACAAATGGTATAAATTGATAAAAAAGTATGCCACGTCAAATACCACAATTTTCGAGCAGTAATTTTTCCAAAAATATTAAATTCTTAAATCAATTCAGATTAATTCATCAATTAATTCAGATTAGCGAAGCTTTATTATATATTCGTACAGTTTGTTTGTTATTAATGAATACTATTGGCTTCCTATACGATGATAAAATAATGAGTTTCGTTAAAAAAAGTTGCACCCTCCCAAAATTCAAGGTCTGCGCCCTTTACAATGACCCAGTCCGACCCTGATTAAATTCCATCATGCATCATTAATTCCATGATAGATCACGATTCTAATTTGCCATGGTTATGATGTCTTATTTAAGATGGAGATCTATTATTTCCCTGTTATTAATTTAATGTATAAAATCGTGATAAATTTTATATTCGTGCCTTTTTGCATAAAGAGTGCAAGTGCTATTGCTTCAAGATCTGAATACTTTTAAAACTAGTTATAATAGACAATAAAAAAAAAAAAAAGTTGTTCTAAATGTAATATTTCATTTTTAACAACTTCCTACATAAAATAACTGATAATCCCTAGCACATAATTAATTTTATGATATTTATATTCAATTTTATCAAAAAAAGTTTAATATCAAATAAAAATAAGTTCCATAAAAAGATTATCATACTTTACTTCTTGCAACATGGAAACCTAATGACTAAAAAAGTGGTTTTCTTTTTTCTTCTGTATAAATGAAGAAATTTGCCAAAATTACTACTTATACGACGAACAATTGAATCACGGGTTTCTATTTCTTATAAAAGGTGCAATTTTCGTGTCTTTGAAAATCAACTTAAATTAAAAAATTGACACCGTTGAACTATCGTGTGTGTAAAAATGCGCAAGTTTGAAATAATTTAACACAGGCATTAACAAAACAATTTTTGTTTATTATTATTTGATTTACTACAGTTATTAACTTCAGGCATGCGCCTAATATTAAAGAATCGCTTTTAATAATTTACAAAGCTTTATTTAAATGCATAAGTGGTATTTTTCATATAAAAATGTTTCTCTGTGTTCTAAGAACGGGCATTCTAAAAATACAGTTTTAATGTAAAAACTCTATATTAGAGTTTTATGTAAAGAAAAGTATGTAGTTTTCACTTGTATGTAGTTTCACGTACACGAAACAGTTTTTTTTTTTTTTTTTTTTGTAATCTGAAAAGTTTTGGTCAGATCACTTTTTATAAAAAAAAGCTTAAATTTTGTTCAATTTTGAAAATTTTTATTCTGCTGTATATATAGTTTTTTTTTAGAATGTAATACAAAACCACTTTATCCATATTTTTATTTATTTATTAATTTTTAGATGCATTTACATCGCGTCTGTAGTTGTCGTTCGGTCCATCCGCCTGTGTGCATGTAAAAACCCAAAAATGATTTGAAATTAAACTTGTAAAATCGTTGCAGAATGTTGTAGAATTCCTTCAAATTTTTTGAAAATTGAATCAAAACTTAAAAGGATTATTAAAGAAAGTTCTAAATTCTATTAAATCCTACCATACATAATTAATTCAATAGTATCCCATGATTGGCAATGATTGTTGGTTGCTATGGTGGTGACATTCTATTTAAGATGGAGGTCAATTATTTCTGTATTAAGGAATTTAACGAGTAAAATCGTAATAAATTTTGTATTCAAGCATTCTTGTATAAGTGTGCAACAGTTAATGCACCAAGGTCTGAATATTTACAAAACTAGTTATAGTACGAGAATACCTTATTTGATACGTTTGACGTACAATGTCCGACTTGTTTTATTTTACTCTGTGCAAGTTAGATTAAAAAAAAAAAAAAAAAAAAAAAAAAATTAAAGATATTAATTATGTGAGTTGAAAATATCTTTCGCATACCTTGGTTTCCCGACTGGTTCCCAGTACTTTGTGAATAATTTCATTCCTTTCGCATTCGTCATAGTCGAAGCATAAGAGGATATCTCTGCAGGTTGTTGTGAAGCCATGACATAACACAAGTTTTTCGTATTTTGTGTTCCGAAGTCCTCCTGTCAGCATGCCAGAAGTTCAACTAAACGAAGTTGTACCTCAGTCTTCTAAACTTCCTTGTTTACTGTTCGAATCACCTTTCGCCGGCGAGTAGCAGGTTTTTGACGGAAGTGACATCACGGGAAGGTATACGTCAGTTCTGAAAGTTGAAGCAGCGGGATTTTGATACCTATGCCGGTCGTAATTTAATCATTATCGATTAAGATTTGCGATTGAAATCTTGTGAAAGTATTGATTTCGGTTTCAGTAAAAGCTCTCACAAATACCTTGGTAGTGCTTGCAAACAAAAATTGAAGATCCAAGATCCGAAGAAATTCAAGACGCAAATAATATAAAAATCAAATGCATAATAATTCCCCATTTCATAAAATATATTAAGTGTCATACAGTAATAAATTATATTATACAATAATTAATTATCATAAAATTAATTAATTATAGTATTTAGTTAATTATGATATACAATATTTAATGTTAAATAACAATGTTTGTTAATATGAAGTTTTATTTGTAAAATACAATGACAATTAATTTACAACTAATTATAAGGTCCAAAGAAAAGTAAAGTCAGGAGGGTAGAAAAGTCAATTTAAGAAACTATGAGACGGGACAGTTACATATGTCTACAGTAAACTTTGTCTAAGGCGGAATCGATCGGGAAAAAGAAAATTTTCCGTAGTAGACAATATTCCGCACATTTTACTCTTTGTCTATAAATTAATGGAGACTTTCCAAATCTTTCAGCCTTACTGAGAGTTTACTCTCTCCATATTTTATTTATTACTCATTTGGAAAATGGTTGTTTCTGTCGGTCTAGAATAGAGATATATCAAACAAGCGTATCTGAAATGATGTCCAGATTGTAGTTTTCTAATTGGTCCATGTTTAATGTCCAGAAATGGAAACCTTTGTTGCCATCTTTTTATATATAAATCTTCTGTGCGTGTGTATGTCACTGAACTTCTCCTAAACGACTGGACCGATTTTGATGAAATTTTGTGTGTGCGTTCCAGTGGATTCGAGAATGGTTTAGATTCACATTCCGTCGAAATTGATTCAGTACTTTTTTAGTAATTAGGCAAAAACTAATAGTTAGTGATTTTTCGCGAATTAAAAGTGTTGAATAAGTTCGATGAATAAAGTGCGGACGGAATGTCCGAGCGGTCTAAGTCGCCAGATTTAAGCTCAGCTTCTTGAAGAAAGAAATCGCGTGTTCGAAGCCCACTCCTGACAAACGTGTATGCTTTACAATAATATTTCCTATATTATAATTTTGATTAACCGACTTCAGAAAATCGTTAACTTTTAACTAAAAAGAGAAAAATAAACTTTTCTATCAAAAATTGAACCGACTTCAAAAAATACTGAAGCGTGAAAAATAATTTCCTTACATAATTGTAATAAGAAATTAAATTAGGAGCGTAGTATTTATCGCTCGTATTATCATATTTACATACATTTATTTGATTTTCTGGAGTCGGTGCCAAGAAGGAATCCGTCTGTCAGTGACAGGACAACGTCTGTCGGGTCCGCTAGTATATGTATAAAATACAAAAAATTTAATAACTCAGAAATAAATTGAGATACAGCCTTCAAACAAATTGCTTTTAAGTACATTTTCCCCGCTATACGACGGCATAAAAAATGAAAATGTGCGATGTTTAGAAGTTTAAAAATTTGCACTACCAAAAATTATAAAGCAGAAATTCCATTTAAAATTTGTGTATGATTCATCCAGGAATATTAATTTTAATCCATGGCAGGCTCGGACTGGCCCGCCAGCCCATCGGCCCAAAGGCCGGTGTGCCCTCGTCCAGAGGAAATTTTGCGCCCCTAAGTGCCTATGCCGCCCAATTATTATTATATTTTTTCTCGTTGTACACCATGCATTCTGACTAATGCACTAATTTTCGAGAATTCGTTTAGGGAATAATTCTCAGTAAACAGACAGGAGCACAAGAGAGAGTTTATTATTATTACTATCATTATAACAAAGAAATTAAAGATACGTGAAAAGAATCCCAGGATTGGATACCATCTTAGGCATCTCTGTTTTTTTTTTTTTTTTTTTTTTTTTTTTTTTAGCGGATTTAAATGCATTGATAAATAAAACAGCGTGTTATGAAAAAATCTTGAGAAAAGAAAGATGTAAATATCAGAAAACCATTTACTTTTTCTGGGGGTTTTGCTGTTGATTGGAAAACTTGATCTTTGTTTTCGAGTAATGCAAACTTGATGACATTTCTGGATGACAATCCTACAAGCTGTGGAATTCAACGGCTAACTCTTATTATTACCATTATTTATAAAATCTATAACATAATTCTCGATTAGTAATCTTTGCTTTATTTAATGACAGTTATAATAACAATAAAGAAATTCTTGTCTATATTTTTAATTTAAGAATGTTTAATTAAATTAACCATGGCAAAGTCTAATTAAAGCGATGATTATATTGAGAAATTGTAACAAGTTTTTTAAATAAGAAAAACAACCTATAAATCCTCAAAGGCCTTAAATTTCCAGGAATAAAATCCCAGCGGCATTTCTCGCAGTTGTCTAAATTTAAATATGTCCCTTGATCTTTAATTCTGATAAGATTTCTGCAAATCATGGAAAGAATGTGCTGAGAAGAGTACATTTAGAAAATTATATTAGTGATTTTGGGCTAATAAAGCAATTTTTATGCACTTTTTGTGTCGGAATCTTGTAATAGTGCAATATAAAAACTAAATAAACTAACATAAATTTAGTATTTTATAGATACATAAAGTCATTATTTAAGAATACAAAATGCATATTCCATCAAGATATCGCATTTCCAAAAGTAATTGGTGTCAGATAGTATAACTAAAATTGAATTTATTTCCTTTTTAATTGACTGATGAAGATTGAAGCTCAGAAAATTGGCAACTAATGTAAAAAAAAACTTAGTTTTTTTTTACCAACTTCCAATGCATCAATAGTGATAAGTGGAATGAAAGTGGTTAGCCTGAACTAATTGAACTTAAAAAAATCTTTAAAAAACCAACAGACTGGGTATAATGTGTATTAATTATTGTTATGGATAAATTATGTTTCCGAAGTAGTCTACATTATAAAAAATGCTTTAAATCTGAAAATTGAAGCAGTAACGCCCATTTTTGACATCTTATTTGAGGTTCTTGAATCCAAACGGTTAGGAAAAGGCATTGTTTATCCATGTTATTTTAAATCGTGATAGAGTTGGCAAAGTGTAAATTTGAGGATTGTAAACTTCAACCGATCTGAAAACATTAATTTATAGTTTTATTAAAGTCATCGGATTTTTACTCTACATAAAACTAAGCATATTAGAGACCTTTTTTTTCTCTATTCAAAAAGTTTTTTAATCTTTAAAACTATTAATAAATTCAAATAAAAAATTATGTATTATGACCTACATTAATTTTTGAATACAACAAACCACAATCGTTCAAAAACGTCGATACGCAATTTAGCTCATTTGAATATATATTTTTCGAGAT
Source organism: Maratus speculifer (assembly GCA_964019185.1). Taxonomy (NCBI): domain Eukaryota; kingdom Metazoa; phylum Arthropoda; class Arachnida; order Araneae; family Salticidae; genus Maratus; species Maratus speculifer. The sequence continues at coordinate 10,097,888 of OZ025298.1, read as the reverse complement.
AGATAGAGAAATTTTATCTTTCCATAATTTTAATCCTTACATGCATGTTTTTTTTTCCGAAAAAATTATGTATGGTTCTCAGAAAGGATTATTACACAAGAAAAATAATGAAAAGAAAAAACACAGAGATACATTTCTTATATAGCACGTCAACTTTTTTTGTGTTGAACAACTGCAATACAAGTAAAAACTACTGTCATGTATTATCATGTCAAAAATAGGGCAAATTAGTAAATAGTATTTCTACAAGAGTGAATGTAAATACCTCATTTTATATAAATTTTTATTTTGTGAAATTTAATCTTTTAAATGCATGAATTACTTTTTTAGAATTATGTTTTTTATTCTTATATTAAGAAAAAGATACCAGAAATTTTAAGATTAATCAAAAGAGGCACAGAAAAAAGGTAAAAATAAATAAATAAATAAATAAATAAAACATGCATACTTATTGTTAATATTTTGTAAGATTTTCTTTAATGTAAAGTAAGTTTATTATAAATTTAAAATTACTGTATAATTTTACTGGTAACTAATTAATTTTTTTTCGGTATTTTTTTTAATAACATTTTTATTTTATTTTCCGAAATTTATGGATTAACTTTTAGCACTCTGCTTTATAACTGTATTAAGATTTAAGAAATTTATCAAAAATGGATGTATGTTTATGTATGTAAAATTATGTACCAATAAATTATGCGCAACATGATGTATCAATAAATCATGTATGGATGTAAAATTATGTGTCAAACATGGATGTTACCATTTGAAAAATTAACATTTGTGCATTTATCAATATATAGACAATTCTCAAAGAAAAAAATATAAATAGCATTTAATAGTCGCTATTATTACCAATAAATTGGTACTTAATATATATATATAATACCATTAAAAGTAGACAAAATTCACCCATAAATTTTATCAATAAAACAATAAACCAAAACGAAGGATTTGAATAGAATTGAATTATATATATATATATATATATATATATATATATATAAAATAGTGAAACGAGTATATCTGAATAAATAAATAAATAAAATAAAATGAATACAAAGGAAATTTGTAGTCCACAGAACAGAATCGTCAGGCCCCAAATGCTCTGGAACTACAAATGAAGTGTGCGGTTTCATCCACGTATTAGCCATGAAATAGCAAAATAATACGTAATTGGGGCTACCAGCACACAAAAACCATATTATTAAACAAGGAACATAGAAATAAATAGTTGAAAAAATGAAAATATACATATATTGAAACAATAGCGTGCAGCAAATAGTGTCAGTAACAAGTGTACAAATTAACCCTATTTATGCACGTGGAAATGATAAACATTACTTGCATATATAATTTCGATAAAAAATATGAAAACAAGATATTGAGAAAAAAAGAAACTTACCTGGTTATCACCATTAATGCCAAGCCATACAGCGCAATAGAATTATTAATAAATTATAAAAGCAAGAAGCAATAGTTTACTATACGAGCTAAAACAGTATCATGTAGAAAAACCAGTTTGTTAGAAATTCAAGCATCGGATCGTAGCAGGAACAGCAGGGTTGCTCTTTTTTTAAATAGAATGTCATGCGCGTCAAATGGCGAAAAAAATAATTTGAAAAAGAAGAAAAAAATTTGCTATGATTTATCCATAACGAACAAAAAAGATAAAGCTGAATGGAAATATAATTGAACCGGAGAAAATAATTAATGATCGATATTTACATAAAATTAAATTAATGAAATAATTAAATTAGAATTAGGTTATAACATTCATATTAACTTATAACTTAAAATACCATTTTGTTACTTTAATCAGTAACATGTATGGACTTTACATAGTATAAACTCATTATCTTAATATAGGATAATAAAAATTAAAAAAATAATAAAATAAAATAAAAATAAAAATAAAAATAAAATAAATTAATTAATTAATTAATTAGTAAAAATTAAAAAAATTAAAAAAATATATATATATAAAAAATAAAATATAAAAAATAAATAATTATTAAAGAAATAAAAATAAATAAATAAATAAATAAAAATAATAGTAATAATATTAATAATAATAATACCAAAAATTATATCAATAACATTAAAATTAATTTGATAATTAAAATATAACTATTTAACTATAAATAAAAATAGACAAATATCCATATATTGGTGTAAATTAAACTATTTAAAATTATTTAAAATTATGTTAAAATAATGTAAAAATAAATAACCCACTCTTTTTCTTTCTTTTTTTTTTCTTAATTAACCTTTGCGTTTTTATCCAGACAACACCACCCTCCTCCGTACTCTAACATCTACCCGCCCAACCGACCTATTTATATATTTTTTTATTACTTTTATAACATTTTTAATTTTTTTATTATTATTTTTATGTTTTATAATTTTTTATACATTTTTTACGCAAAGAATTAATTATAAGATCATGTAATAGCTAATTATAAGATCATGTAATCAGTAATTATAAATTAAAGAATATATGAATTTCTTAGGATAACCATTATTTATAGCATCATAAACAAGCTTTTTAATATTAGTATTAATTAAATGGGAAGAACATAGACATTTTATTCTATATAAATGGTTAAGTATTATATTACGATATACAGAATTATGAAGACAAGATTTAAAATTAGTAAAGGTATTGACTTTAAAATTAAATTCTTTCCTTTTGTCATAAATATCAGTGATAAATTTGTTCTCTTTTAATATAATTTTAATATCTAAGAAATTGATTGTATTATTAAAAACTAGGTTTTTTGAAAGTTCTAGATTAGAAGGATAATCAACGGGGAATTGAGGTATACAGGTGTTATCAGTATCAATTAATATTACATCATCTATATATCTATATAAATGTATTTTATTATTTAAATAGTGACGTTCATAGTAATATAAGTAAAAGTCAGATAATACACTAGATGTACTACCACCTTGTGGTATACCAACATTTTGAATATATATATTATTATCATGCATAATAAAATTATTATAAATAATGAAATTGGTTAAAGTATGAAAATAATCAGAATCGATATTATGTGATATATCCAACTCGTGTTGATATTTTTAAAAAAGCTCATTAATGATATTATGTAAATCCGATAAATCGATATTATTAAATAAATCTTTAAAATCATAAGTAGAGATATTTTTTATACATTTAAGATGTTTCATAATATGGACCAGTTCATAACTATTTTTTATGCAATGTGTATTATCACATTTTTTTGTAATGTTATATATTTGATTAAGAATTACTAATAGAAGTTTGTTAGCAGCATTATTATATGTATTGCAACCAATTGTAACAGTTCTGAATTTAACAGGATGCTTATGAAATTTGGGTATAAGGACTAGATAAGGATATTTAAAGTTTGTAGGGTTAATGTCTAATAATTTATAGAATCCTTTAATTTTACGATTATTGGCAAGTAAGTTATCGTTAATTTTTTGGAATGTGTTATTATTAGATATACTAGATGCAAGCAGTGGATGATAATAAGATTTACAAATAATTGCATAATTATTAGGAGATTTATCAACATAAGTTATTACAAAGTGTTGTTGTAATTTATTGATTTGCTTAATCAGATGCTGTGTATTTACATATTCTAGGTGTGAAATATTATATTTTAAGGACCAGGTTAATTTATCGATAACTAATAGTTTCCATTGATTGAAATATTCAATGGGTTTATTATAATAAATTGCAATTTTATAAATAAATATATCTATATCATAGGTAAATTGTTTTATGATAGATTTAATGTTTAATTTGGAAGGAATTCTGTACTTGGTCCCATAACCCATAATTCTTCTAAGTTGTAAATCATCTACTAGATTAAGATTACCAGTAATAATATGTCCATGATCCTTATTTATATATTGTTGTAGAGAGGGGTCATTGCATTTACAGGGTAATGTACTAGCATCAAAAGAAGTTTTAGAGAAAGAATTATAGTTAAAAATCGTTCGACCGATAGATAAGGGATACTTAAAGGTTTTAGAAAGATGAATATTATTAATAGGAAATTGACAGTTTTTATCATTTAATATGGAATTAATATTGATTTTATTAAATATTGGATTAGAAAAAGTAATTACCATTTGAGAATTAGTTTGTAGATTTTTAGGTTTTTTTAGTAAATTTATATTGTAAAGGTTGACACGAGTCATAAGGAGATCATAAAAAACATCTGAAAAATGTTTAGAGTAAGATTTACTGAGAAAAATATTTAAATATTGTACTATATGTTTCTTTTTTATTCCAAAAATATATTTACGTGAAGAAAAAGAATTGCAGTTAGATGGCGCTACGCGCTATGCAATTTCTTTAACTTCCACTTCCACTTTTAGAACACTCTGAAGTTTGTAAACAGAGTGTAGACGATTTCCGTTTTTGATTCGAATGTTTTGATTTAGATAAAAGATGTGACAATTAATTTGAGAAAAGATATGAATCGGAGCATTGTGTCTCCAAGATGATTTAAAATTGTGTAAATATGTACAAAGAACTGTAAATACCTATTTTTATCTCATTAAATAATTAGTTAAAGAAACGTTCGAAGAAGATTTCTTCAGTTTCGATTTCACTTATGATATACATTGGGGATTAATACGATAGATTATTCCTTTGAATTTAGAATGTTTTTATAGATTATTTATGATTACATATTCGAAACATGATTTACTCGACCTTGATATTTTCGAATGAGAAACCTTGATTTGAAGACATGATATATGTATTTTTACAATGGTGCATCGGCCGGGAACGAAATTGAAATATGATAAATACAGAAGATTATTATTGATTGCGAAGATTTTTAAAGGTAGTGTTTCCGAAGACTTTTAAAGGTAAGAGTTTTATAATTTTATTTTGATGTGTTAATTATGGCTGACCTAGAAAAGCTAAAGAAAAACAGAACAATTTTAAGAAGTTCTGTCACGAAATTGATAAATAATATAGAGACTATATTAAAAAACGATACCGTTAATATTGATTCTCTTTAAGAATCTGTTAACCAATTAAAAATTAAATCATGTAATTTAGATGAAATAAATGAAAAAATAGAACCACTTTTGAATTTAGACGAATATGAGAATGAAATGAATACAGTATATGACTATGCAGACAAAATATCCTTAACGAATTTTCGCGCTGAAAAGAAACTTAAAGAAAATAAAAACATTATTCCTTTGAACAATAGTTCGGTTAATGATTCTACCCCCAATAATGAAAATAAATTTGTGAAACTTCCAAAATTGAACATACAGAAATTTTATGGCGATTGCACGCAATTCACCAACTTTTGGAATACTTTTAAAGTATCGATAAATGATAATAATTCACTGACAAAAATTGAAAAATACAATTATTTGCGAAGTTACTTAGGTTCATCTGCTTTAAATGCCATAGAAGGCTTAGAAGTTTCGGAATCAAATTATGATGTAGCACTTAAAATTCTTGAAAGTAGGTTTGGGAATAAAGAGATGATAATCAATCACCATTTAAATAAATTGTTAAATTTATCTCCAGTTTATAAATCTAGTGATACTTCAAAATTACAGAAACTTCATGATGATATTGAAATTAATGTAAGATCATTGACCACTTTGGGACTCGAACCACAGGCTTACAGCTCTATGCTTTTAGCCGTAGTTTTAAAATTGCTACCATCAGATTTAAATTTGGAATTTAACAAGCAAAACATTAAATCTTCATGCAACCCTGATATAAACAAATTACTAAATTTCTTGCAAACCGAAATTAAAAGTCGCGAATTGGCTTTTTCATTTTCAAAATCAAATAGATTAGAAGTAAACAAACAAAAATTTACGAAATCTCCTAAAAGAGAATTAAACTTTTCATCCGCGCATGAATTAATGACTACAGTTTCAGACAAAAAGAACACAGAGAAACAAAGTTGCATCTTTTGTAAAAGTAATCATTTGTCAGAAATATGCAATGTTTTTGATCTTGATAAAAAGAAAAATATTTTGAAATCGCAAGGTAGATGTTACCTCTGCCTTTTGCCAAAACACCGGATCAAGGACTGTGTTTCTAAGATACGATGTACGACATGTCAGGGTAGACATAACAGAGCTATTTGTAAACAATCTAATTCACCAAATAAAACAAGTTGTATAGATAAAAATTTGGAAACAACGAATGCACAAAATGAAACAACTAATGAAATTATTTCGGCTATTTCGTGTATTGGAAAAAACCGAATTTTCTTGCAAACTTGCTGTGCGAAAGTAAAAAATAAAAATAAAGAAGTTTCTGTTCGATTATTATTGGATACTGCTGCAATGCGAACCTTTTTAACTCGAGAAATTGCTGATAAATTACAACTTAAAATATTGAGAAAGGAAAAATTATCGGGATTCACATTCGGAAGTAAAATCCCAATTGAGAAAAATTATGATGTTGTTAAACTTAAATTAGAAAATAAACATTTTTCGAAGTCTAATTTAGAAATAGAAGCATTGGTAACAGACGAAATATCTGGATCTGATATCCCACCCCCAGAAGTAAAAGAATTTGGTGAAATGAGTATTTTACAGAATTTAACCCTTGCTGACTCACCACAATGTCAAGACCCTATTTCCCTTCTAATAGGAGTCGATTACTATTATGATATAGTAACAGGTAACATAAAACATTTAAACAAAAATCTTGTTGCTGTTGAAACCATCTTTGGCTGGTGCCTCCAAGGTAGAAAAAGCGAAAACCAATCTTCATTGATTTTAAACGTAATTATTGAAGAACACTTAATTTCTGATCAAATAAAAAAATTTTGGGATCTTGAAACTTCAGGGATTATTAATATTAAACAAGATTCTGACCCTTTTGAAAATGAAATAATGAAAAATTTTGAACGCGATATTAAATATGAAAACAAAAGATATAAAGTTAAATTGCCCTGGAAACTGGAGAAAGGCCGTCTGGATGATAACAGAAAAATTGCAGAATCTCGATTAGTTAAATTAAATAGAAGATTTGTTAGAAATCCCCAGTTGTTTTTTGAAAATAAAGATGTATTAAATGATTATTTAAAACAGGGAATCGTAGAATTAGTTCCTAATTCAGAAGATAAGGGGCATGTTGAATTTTATTTACCTCACAGAGAAGTGATAAGAAGAGACCGCGTAACAAGTAAATTAAGGATTGTGTTTGATGCATCAGCTCATGATTTAAATTCACAATCTCTTAATAACTGTCTTCACCCAGGTCCGAATTTGTACCCTGAAATTTTTGATATTTTGTTACGATTTCGATTAAATCCAATTGCCTTTACAACCGATATAAAACAAGCGTTTTTGCAGATATTAGTAGATGAAGAAGACAGAGATGTATCTCGATTTTTGTTTTCAGAAGACCCTTTTGATGAATCTAACCTTCCTCAAATATATAGATTTACTAGAGTTTTATTTGGGGTAAATTGTAGTCCATTTTTGTTAGCAGCCACAATAAAACACCACTTAAAGAAATATATCAACAAGTTGAATGTAGATTCTGCCATTGCAGAATTCAGTTTCGCCTCCGATTAGAAATAAATAAATAAATAAATAAAATCGATAGGGTCTTTTAGAAGGGCGACCTTGTTTAAAATGCAATGAACTAACTTCATTTTTCTTGTGTTTATCATTATAATAGCAAACAGAACGGCATGAAATACCCAATTGATTAGCAATTTCTCTCTGAGTCATTGGAATTGCGGAATGATAAAGCGATACAATTTGACGTGCTATTTCTTCATTGACTAGATTTAGTCCAGGCATTTGGTAAAAAATAAATGCAAGTTTTGGTGTAGTTTTGATTTTTGGTTCCCTTTATGTTTTTTGGGTCGCTGAACACGAATCTGGCATTATCCAACAAAATTTCTCCCCGGAAACACGTTTTTTTGGCAAAAAACGTGTAAAAAACGTGGCTTTTTTTCGTTTTTTCTGAATAACTTCAAAATTATGCATTTTACATAAAAGTCATCAATACATAAATTAAAGAGCACAAAATTTCCTACATTTTATGTATTTAAAGTTTTTTTCTCTGATCAATAGTTTAGCCGTGAGAGAGCCGCAAAAATGGGTGTGAAAAGCAGAAAATTCTGAAAAACGTGAATTACAACACCGTACGTCGATAAAACATGAAAAACAACCATATTACACAATTTTTTCCACTTAATAATACTAAATATATTATTATTGACTATATTTTATTAATCTGATGTTCATTGTTTCTTTCTAAACTGAAAGATAGATAAAAATGAGTATATCTGTGATCAAAATCTTCATTTGCTATTACAAAATTATAATAATAATTTCTTAATTTGACTTTTAAATAATGTAAATAAAATAACTAAAAAAGGCTTTAACTGATCCCATCGTTTAACTAATTGCATTGTTGTTAACTAATTGTTTCCCTCTTGATTGAAGGGGTACAAGTGTGAAATAACGTTGGTCAAGTGCCCACCCCCGCATCCCATGTCCACGCTCAATAGAATACTACCCCCCCCCCTCCCCGCCAGTCTCACCTCTGTTAGAAATATGCGTCGCACAGATCACTAGCTTATCAGGGGGACACATTTCTCTCAGTTTCTATATGCAACTGCTTACTTATAATTTAGTAATTCACTGTTTGTGTCTTCGTGAATATAGTGAGCAGCTAAAGTGATTTTGCGCGATGTCGCTGTGTTTTATTTGTGACTCTCCTTTAGAAGAGGGGTCAGTGAAAGTTAGTCGAGGTATTGCAGCGTTAATCAAGGCAATTACAGAAAGAAAGGATGGAAAGGCAGTTTTCCTAAAGGGGAAAACCTCAGTAGATATACATGTTAAGTGTAGAAAAGCATACGTAAATGAACGGATGATTACTGCTTATGTGAAGACAGTTGAGGAACAAAGTGCTACCATTCCTCAAATTTTAAGATCATCAACTCCTAAGTTTAATTTTCGAACTAATTGTTTTATATGTGGACTGTGCATTTCGGAAGAGTTCATTGCAACACAAGCGAAAAATCCACCAAGCGAACGCAGTACTGTATACAGTATGCGACACATGGGAGTACAATTCTGAAAGCAGCAAGAGCTCGCAATGATGATTATGGGCAGGCTATAATTCAGCGCATTGAACCAGTGAATGATTTTATCGCAGCAGATGCTCAATACCACATCAAATGTTTTAAATATATTTATAGGAGGCCGAAGGTCCAAGAACAGAAGAAACGTGGTACGTTTGCCGAGGCAATCGACAGAGCAATGCCAAGTATATACGATTATCTTGAAAATCATGATGACGAGTGTCAATTCTCCATGGAAGAGCTAATGAAACAGGTTACAGGGAGTTATCAACCTAATATGAGAACTATAAAGTTTAACCTCATTGAGAGATATGGAGACGACATACTGATCACAAAGAATCAGAAAAAAAATCCATTGTATGTTTCAAAAATATAGGAGGGAAGATACTGACTAATGCATGGTATCAGCAAACATGTAAATCTGAACGAGATGAGAGATTGCGAGTGGTTGAAGCAGCAGCAAAAATTATTTGCGAAGATATCGGATAGAAGATTTGCCACGAGAAACTGCAAAAACATCGCAGTTATGTGTCAAGACGAAGAGGATGAACTAGACTCTGAAACCGATCTGGAAATGGATTGCCCACACGATGAATCAGAGGACCCAATGGAAGGGGAAATAGTTATGCTGCAAGGTATCAAATATTTACTATTAAAAAAACTTTTATGTATAATATTGATAGTTATAAAAACACCCACTAATTCCATTCGTCTATTTTCTATTTTGTAGATGTCGGTGAAAAGCAGGGATTCTCAAATAAAAGAAAGCGAAAATAGAACTTTGTTTTTTAAGTAAATGTACTTACTAATGTACTTAATTATTTATTATTAAATAATAATTCATAATGAGTCGTCGTTTTTATTGTTAGCAACTTCATTGTAAAATATAGTCGATCATAATATCTTCAGTATCATTAAAAGTCAATCTTTGCTAAAAAATGATCATTTTTCATGTTAAATCTATGTACAGTGCCATAATTCGTATTTTCCGGGTTTTTTTAATTTTCACACCCACATTTTGAACTTCTAGATCTTTAAGAACTGGAATCCGTGTCAGTTTTTATATGTTAAAGCCTGTTTTAGTTATTTTATTTACATTATTTAAAAGTAAATTAAGAAATTATTACTATTATTATTTTGTAATAGCAAATGAACATTTTCATCACAAATATGCTCATTTTTATCTATTTTTCAGTTTAGAAAGAAACAATGAACATCAGATTAATAAAATATAGTCAATAATAATATATTTAGTATTATTAAGTGGGAAAAATTTGTGTAAAATGGTTGTTTTTCATGTTTTATCGACGTACGGTGCTGTAATTCACGTTTTTCAGAATTTTCTGCTTTTCACACCCATTTTTGTGGCTCTCTCACGGCTAAACTATTGATCAGAGAAAAAAACATTAAATACACAAAATGTAGGAAATTTTGTGCTCTTTAATTTATGTATTGATGACTTTTATGTAAAATGCATAATTTTGAAGTTATTTAGAAAAAACGAAAAAAAACCACGTTTTTTGCCAAAAAAACGTGTTTCCGGGGAGAAATTTTGTTGGATAATGCCAGATTCGTGTTCAGCGACCCAAAAAACATAAAGGGTACCAAAAATCAAAACTACACCAAAACTTGCATTTATTTGTCCTTTTTGAGCACGTAATGCCTGGACTAATTCATCAAAAACGGATTTTTTCTTTAGTTTAAACTCTTTTTTATAGACGCTGAGAAAAAGGAAATGCATTTTAACAATAAAACGAGGGGAATCCCATCGAATTCGACGGATGAAATATTTAAAAGACCCGATCGATTTGGTTTAAAAAAAAGCAAAAGTAATTACATTATTGAATCAATATAAAATAAATATATTTCCAAACTTAATGTCAAGTTTGCCAGTTGCAGTTTTGCACGCAAATATTCGCACATCTTCAGTTAAAATTGTAATCTGAGTGCCGACGAAATCCAGAAATTTTATTTTATATGCACTCACAGAAAAATAGTTTTATTAAAAAACTAATATCATTCTTACTGTGACATTATTTCCACTAACTGAAGTCATCTGAAAGTAAAATCTCAATCTCAGTGTCCATAATGAAAAGAAATATTGAAATGTAATTATGAGTAAAAATGCGACATTTTAAATAGTGACGTCATTTTCTCTTCAAATGTTTTTTAAAAGTTACTGTTATTAGTAATATAAAAAAGGCATCAGTAATAATATTGTAATTCCCATTTATCTGGTTGCGGAATGACATCATTTTCCTCATTTGAAATTTTTCTTTAGACATTAATTTTTATCATAAATTATTTTCTGTAATTTTATTTACATTATTATTATTATTTCTCAGTTAATATATTTTTTACCTCAATTAGTGCATAATTATACGCAATCATTTTGTTGAGGTTAAATTTTACGAAAACAATTGACTTTTTTCTTTTAAATGCAAGGACATGTTCACTGATGAAATAAAGCTTCTGACTCGTGGAAAGTGATAATGGAAAATAAATTTTTATTATCGAGAGAAAAGCTAAACTGAGTTGCCACCATATGTAAGAAATATCGTAAAAAGCATTTAAAATTAAAAATAAAATATAAAAATGGAAATAAATTAAAAAATAGCTAATATGGACACAAGTACAAATAAATAGCTTTCATTTAAAAAAATAATTATCAAAATCGGTTGAGTAGAAAATTCAGGGATGACGACACGACATTTTTTAGCTTGTCTGAAAGAAATAGCATCGGAGGCTAAAAAATATCCAGAAACTGTCGAGTTTTTAAATGAAAATATTTATGTAGATGATGTAATTGGAAGTCAATCTTCTGTCGAGCAAGCTTTATCCACTACATTAGAGTCTATAGCTATTTTTAAAGAAGCTAGTATGACATTACATAAGTGGCACACTAATTCAAAATCCTTAAAAGAATTATGGAAAAATAACGATGTAATTTCCAGTCATAATTTGGAAACATCTGAAACTGAAAATGTTCCTTACAAAGTTTTAGGAATAGCATGGAACAGTCTAAACGATTTTTTGTATTTTGACACTCGTGAATTAGCGGCGTTTGCTTCTAAAAGAATTGACACAAAGAGGTATATTTTGCAAGTTTTGGGTCGAGTGTTTGATCCTATTGGATTTTTAGGACCCTTCACATTAAGAATAAAATGTTTGCTGCAAAAAATTTGGTCATTAGGCATAGATTGGGATGAGGCCATCCCAAAAGATTTAATCTCTCTTTGGAAAGACTGGTGTAGTGAAATTCCTCAAATATCTGAATTGTCTATTCCTCGACATTATTTTTTCGAAATTCCAAACGAGAAAATTGCCAATTTGCAGTTGCATTTATTTTCCGATGCAAGTACAATAGCCTTTGGCACAATTGCCTATTTACGTGTATCGATCTCTGAAAAAGACATTCGAACAGTTTTCGTAGCTTCTAAAAACAGAGTGGCTCCTTTAAAAACTCTCACTTTACCAAGACTGGAATTGATGGCTGCATTATGTTCAGCTAAATTAAGCTGCAGCATTTTGAAGGCGCTACATCTAAAAATTCCATGCATTTATTGGACGGACTCAAAAATTACATACTTTTGGATTAAAGGATTACCTGAAAAATTCAAACCATTTGTGCGGAATCGTGTTGAAGAAATTCGTAAGCTGACATCCCCTTCTGATTGGCATCATTGCCCAGGGGCAGACAATCCCGCAGACCTTGTCTCAAGAGGAGCAAAAGTCTCCAAATTCATCAATAATCCTACTTGGTTACTTGGGCCAAAATGGCTTAGTTTACCCCCTGAATTTTGGCCAAAATCTGAAGATAAAGAAATAATTGATGAAGATGAATTAGAATACAAGAAAAAACCCAATGACATATTGCAATGCGAGTGTATAACTGAAGAAATTAAAAATCCTATCTGTATAGAAAAATTTAGCAATTTGGAAAAAGTAATAAGAACAACTGCTTGGGTAAAAAGATTTGTAATAAAGCTGAAAAAATCTACTGAAGTTAGCGGTCCACTAACAACTGAAGAATTACTAGAAGCTGAAAAATACTTAATACGAAGTGAACAGAAACAATTTTTTAAAGAAGAATTTGAGTCTCTTAGAAATAATAATTCAGTAGAAAAGAATTCATCCCTATTCAACTTTGTTCCATTTATAGATGAATCAGAAATCATACGTTTAGGAGGAAGACTAGAATTTGGTGATCTTCCAACAGAAGAAAAGCATCCAATCATTTTACCTAGACATTCCTGGTTAACGACGCTGATTGTACGTCAAGATCATGAAAAGATGATGCATGCAGGAATTGCTCACACTTTGACAAAAATTAGATCTCGATATTGGATTCCGAAAGGAAGACAGTTAGTGAAAAGTCTCATTAAAAAGTGCCTCATTTGTCAAAAATATCTTTGTAAACCTGCAGACCAAATCACAGCCCCTCTACCTAAAGATAGAGTGAATGAAGCTCCCCCATTTTCAATTTGTGGTTTAGATTTTGCGGGACCTATTTACGTGAAAAACTTCGGTGAAATTAAGAAATCTTACATTGTCTTATTCACTTGCGGGGTTACCAGAGCTTTGCATCTAGAACTTGTTACCGACATGACTACAGATTCTTTCCTCCTTGCTTTTAGACGATTCTTAGCTCGAAGAGGAAATTGTAAAGTCATTTATTCAGATAACGCGAAGACATTTAAAAAAGCTAAACAAGAAGTCGATAATTTATACGACGTCATTTCCAACAATCTCTTTTTGAAATTTCTTGCAAGAGAAAGAATCGTTTGGGAAAATATCATTGAAAGAGCTGCATGGTGGGGAGGCTTCTACGAAAGACTTGTGAAATCAGTCAAGGAGTGCCTACGAAAGATTACTGGAAAAGCTCTATTGAGCTATGAAGAAATGTCGACACTACTGGTTGAAGTAGAAGCTATCCTCAACTTGCGTCCTTTGACATATGTGTATAACGAATATGATGAACCTCTTCCTCTCACTCCAATGGATTTTTTGAATTTTGGTAAAGAACTTTCACTTCCTATTAACTTTTTCGATGTAATTGAAAATGGTTCAAAAAGATCGGCACTTCTCAAAAGAAAAAGATACCAATCATTACTACTAAAACAACTTTGGTCGAAGTGGAAAAAACAATATCTTCTAGATTTAAGAACATTCCATTCATCGAAAAATCCCAATTCACATACACCTCTAAAAGTGGGTGATGTTGTCTTGATCGAAGGCGATATATAAAATAAACTTCTCTGGAAACTTGGCAGAATTCAGAGAGCGATTCCAGGTAGAGACAACAACATTCGCTCATATGAAATAAAGACAGCCAATGGAGTGCTGAAAAGATCTGTCCAACATTTATATCCATTAGAAATTATGGACTGATGAACATTAATAGACTTTCTTTCTTTTTTTATCTCTTTTAGAACTCTAAAAGTTTTCTTTCTTTTTAGTTATGCAGTAATATTTGAAGCTTAGCATAAGTAAGTATATTAAATGTTTGAAAAAAAAAAGGTCATTTTTATCGTGCTTATTGCAGGTAATATTTTTCGTTTACTATATTGTTTGAATTTTATACTTTTTCGTTTATAATTAATAGATTTTGGTAGATTACTTTGTTTAGGATTAATTGATATTTTGAATTTGAAGTGATATTTGTATTTGAAACTGATATTTGCATTTGAATTTTGAAATTGTATCAGATTACTGAACCACTGATATGAAAATTTTATTAGATTATTCAAAATACTGATATGAAATTTTTTTTTTTTTCATAATAGAATTTATTGATGAACTCTGTAAGAGTTCAGGTGGGGAGTGTGAAGAAAAAGAATTGCAGTTAGATGGCGCTACGCGCTATGCAATTTCTTTAACTTCCACTTCCACTTTTAGAACACTCTGAAGTTTGTAAACAGAGTGTAGACGATTTCCGTTTTTGATTCGAATGTTCTGATCTAGATAAAAGATGTGACAATTAATTTGAGAAAAGCTATGAATCGGAGTATTGTGTCTCCAAGATGATTTAAAGTTGTGTAAATATGTACAAAGAACTGTAAATACCTATTTTTATCTCATTAAATAATTAGTTAAAGAAACGTTCGAAGAAGATTTCTTCAGTTTCGATTTCACTTATGATATACATTGGGGATTAATACGATAGATTATTCCTTTGAATTTAGAATGTTTTTATAGATTATTTATGATTACATATTCGAAACATGATTTACTCGACCTTGATATTTTCGAATGAGAAACCTTGATTTGAAGACATGATATATATATTTTTACAACGTATTAGAAACCAATTGTAATTTTTTAAATAATTACGATGAGATTATTAATTTGTTGAATTATAATGTTTTTAGGAATATATATATATATATATATATATTCATTTGCAGGAGAATTGGGAGGGGGTGATAACTTTTCATCCCATGATTCTTACATGATATCTATTGACATAAAAGAATAAAATAAGAAAGCAATAGTCTTGATATCAGTCTACTATTAGCTAATCTATTTACAACTTGTTGGAACTTTTACATATATTTGTTTTAGAAAATTGCGCAATGTTCTGTAGATTTTATGGACCTTCAAACATGCATGGGACAATTTTAAGCCATTTTTATATTTGAATCACTCTTTTATATTTTGAATGATCGAATCAAACCAGGGGCGTAGGAAAGGGGGGGGCTCAGGGGGCTCAAGCCCCCCCCATTGGATTTTATCAGAAGCTTAATTAGGCAAAAAAATTTCATTTAATAAACGCATTCAAATTATTTCGTGATAATGAAAATTTTAAATATTTGAAATTCTGTTGCTTAAACTTATGTAAAATAATAAATATGCTTAAGCTCATAATCTGAAAATTCTAATACGTTTTAATTTGTATTGTTAATTTGTTAAAATTCACAAAAATAATAAATTTGAAACATTCTAGGAAGTTCGAACAAGTTAATCTGCAATATTTAATAGCGATCAATTTCAGTAAAAGGGGGGGGGGGACTAAAAGCATATTATAGTAGAATAATAGAACTGTTAGAAGCAACATTTGCAATAGGAAAAAAATAGATAAAGCTTTTTTTTTTTTTTTCTTATTTTTTCTTCTTTTTTTTTATCCTCTGGGAACGGCAGTGCTTCGAACTCAGATCCGACTAGTATAGCACGTGAACAAAACACGTGTCCAGCAAGAGGGGGAGATTTTAGTGGCACGTCATTGGTCGAATTAAAACTTATTGCTAGCAGTGGATTGCGTCATTCCCCTAATATTTTGTGAATAGAACAGAATTTCTTCCGAAAAGATTGTTTTCAAAATCACTTTGATTTTGCATTTGCCTTTCGTGTTATGATTTGTTAAGGTTTAGTTGAATTTTATCGCCCTAGGTAGCAGTTTATGTGAACGTTATATACGATATCTAACAAAAATAAAACTGCACTATGAATTCTCGTAAAAGACCGAAAAAAACATTGTTGAGTTTTTTCTCTTCTAAAGTTCCAAAAAGAACGGAAGATTCTGAAGTCATGGAAGAAAAACGTGAAGAATCAAGTTCTGCAGTTAAAGTTGAAAAAACTGAAGAAGCGAGAGAAGCTATTAGCATTGGACAAAGTGGTGTAAATACATTATCTAAATCGTTCTCTGAAAGTAATATGGATATAGGACTATTTATTGGCGATGGCATTTATCTCGATGACTGCCAAAAATTAAAAGTTTTAGAAAATTCGTGGAAGCCAGATCCATCTTTTTCTTTCCCAGCAAACCATAAAAAAAGAAAATTTCAATATCACTGGTTTGAAAAATTTCCATGGTTAAGTTACTCTGCAAAACTTGATGGAGCATTTTGCAAAATTTGTGTAGTATTTTCAAATGGGCAAGGTGGTCAAGGAAACCAGCGATTGGGTAAATTAGTTTTATCGCCTTTTTCACAATGGAAAGATGCTTTAGCATGCTTCACATCGCATCAAATGTGCCAATATCATAAGAATTACGTTATTATGGCAGAAGAATTCAAGAAAATTATGAAAGGGCAAAATGAAAATATAGAAATACAGCTTCATCAAAACAGAAATGCAGAAATCTGTAAAAATAGGATGAAGCTCCTTTCCGTAATTAAAACAGTTATTGTTTGCGGAAGACAAGGATTTGCATTACGTGGTCACAGAGATTCTGGAAATATTTCTGTTGAAGAAACAGGTAAAAATGAAGGTAATTTCAGAGCTTTGCTTCGATTTCGTTTGGAAGCTAGCGATAAAGCTGAGGACTTAAAGGAAATTCAATCAGGTATGATTTCAAAAAAATATACAAGTCCGGACATACAAAATGAAATCATCAAAATATGTGGAAAGACTATACAAGATTAAATAGTTGAAAAAGTCAATAATGCGAGATGTTTCGCAGTTCTCGCAGACGAGACTACCGATATTTCCGGAAAGGAAGTTCTGACACTTTGTGTCCGTTATATCGAGGAATCTGATTCTTCTTGTATAATAAGAGAAGACTTCTTAGACTTTATAGAAATTGAAAATTTATCTGGGGCTAATATCGCTGATACAATATTGTCAAATCTCAAAAAACTTGGGATCGATATTTCCTACTTGCGGGGCCAAGGTTACGATGGGGCCGCTTCTATGTCTGGAAAATTGAATGGAGTTCAAGCAAAAATATTGCAGGTGCACCCAGCAGCATTGTATGTCCATTGTTGCAACCATGTGTTAAATTTAGTTTTATCAAAATCATGTGTTGTCCCTTCAATTAGAAATTCCCTTGCAACTATTCAAGAAATAGTCACCTATTTTAGAGCTTCGCCAAAGAGAAGGAAAATTTTAAAGAGCAAGCTTCTAGAAGAAGAGTTTTTAAACAGTAAAAACACATCCAGAAAAACGACTTGCCTTAAAAAATTTTGTGAAACTCGCTGGGTAGAACGCCACGAAGCTATTTTTACATTTTGTGAATGTCTGGAACCAATACTTTCAACCTTGCTGGAAATTACTGAAGACGCCACTTCCGAAACCGAGGCATCAAAGAAAGCTATGCTGTTTTACAATGCTTTATGCCAAAGTAGTTTTTTAGTATCGCTTTTTGTGGCAGAAAAATGTTTCTCAATCACACACAACTTATCAATAGCCCTACAGAAACCGGATATTGATTTAATATCATCTTATGAAGCCATAAGTGATGTGACAGAGATTTTTAGAAAAATGCGTGAAAATTCTAAATCCAAATTTTCAGCTATATTCGAACGAGCTTCCGAAGTTGCAAAGGACTTAAATTTAGAAATTAAAAAACCTAGACTGCTAAAAAAGCAAATGCATAGGGATAATACACCTAGTGAATCAGCAGAAGACTATTACAGAAAAACAATTTTCATACCTTTCATGGATTTTGTAATTCAAAATATGATTGACCGTTTTGAAAATCATAAGAATATAGTTACTAGCTTATACGCAATACTGCCAAAATACATAGAAAAATCTTCAGTAGAAAATATCATGCAATGTGCTGAATTTTATTCTTCTGATATAAAAAGTTTTCCGAATATTTTACAAGCTGAAATTGAAATGTGGTTCGAAAAATGGTTATCGTTAGACAAAGAAGAAAGGCCAAGCACTGCGATAGAGTCATTATCAAAATGTAATGCGAATGTTTATCCCAACATCAAAAAATTGTTAAAAGTATTATCAACACTTCCAGTATCAACAGCCACTCCAGAAAGAACATTTTCTACATTGAGACAGTTAAAAACTTATCTTAGGAACAGTATGTCGAATTCTCGGCTTTCTGGACTTGCACTGATGAACATTCATCAAGAAATAAAACTAAATGCTGAATCCATTTTGAACACAATGGCTTCGAACCGCACTTACCTTGTATTATGACGACAAAATTTGTAAGTATATATATATTTATTTTTCTAAGCACTGTATTTTATCGAAGAAACGCCGCATTCGTTATAATCACTGTATTCGTCAAAACTGACCCCCCCCCCCCTCAATAACCTTTAACTATTGTAATCGCTTAACTCATATGAATGCTTCTTTTGTGGTTAGCGTTGCATTGATCTGACTTCGATTAACGTTTTCTGAATAATGTAAAGTAAGAGATGTCTTATAATTTGAGTTATCTATAACTTTATTTAAAATATTTAAATCAAATTTTAAATATTTTAATGTAATTCGATTCGGGTTTTTCGATCGATCTTCCAGGTTTATAATATCGTTACTTTTAGTGGAAAATTCAGATATATAAAAAGTTCGCGAATTTCGAAAAAAGCGCTAAAAAACGTAAATTGCTCAAAAATTAACGAAAAAACAAATTTCTCTAAAGAATCGCGTAGTAAAAACGCAAGTTTTGTAAAAAAAATCGTGAAAAACAATCTATAACGTCAAAAAATCGTGAAAAAACAATAAATTTCATCAAAAAATCACGATAAAGCGACTAATTTAGTCTTATAAGCGCGAAAAAACAGCCATTTTTTTTAGAAGATTACGAGAAAACGGCTAATTTGTGTAATAAAATGAGTCAAAAACATCAATTTTGTCAAGAAAGCGTGAAAAAACGGCAAATTTCGCGAAAAGATCGAGAAAAAACGACTAATTTCTTCGAATATTGCAAAAAACGACCGATTTCGTCAATAGATCGAGAAAAAATGACCGATTTTATCAAAAGATCGAGAAAAAACGACCGATTTCGTAAAAAGATCGAGTAAAAGCAGAAGTAAACGTCGCATTTGGAAAAAAATAAAACAAACTTTCAAACTAGTAAACGCCGCGGTGTTTCTTTTATAAAATTCGGTTATATTTATGAAAAATTTCTTTCGTATTGTAGTGTCATATTTAACAAAATTGTGAAATTTAGCCTATTCTTTAATGTTTGCTTTTAAATAATGAGCATACACATATTTTTAATTGTGAATAAATATATTTATAATTCTACATAATTACTAATTGAGACGTTTTATCCTTTATAGATTTTCTCAGTTTTGTAGTTATTTTGTGCGTATTGAGTTAGAAATTATTTGAGCCCCCCCCCATAATTTTTAAATTGCTACGCCACTGAATCAAACAAAAATGCAGTTTTGACTTAAATTTGTTTCAATACTTTAACTCAATGTACATATATTACTTACCCATCATATGTAGTATAGGGTAAGTCTTGCAATCGTTTTGAAAATCGAAAAAAATTTTTTGACGGATTTACACGTTTTAGATAGTGGAGATTCCGAAAAACATATTTTTAGAAAAAAAAAAATTTGCCGTCCGTCTGTCTGTCAGTCTGTCTGTTTGTAAACGCTCTATCTCCCGAACAAATTAAGATAGAGACTTGAAATTTTGTATGTAGTTAGTATGTGAGAATGGGACGAAGCCTATTTAATATCAGCAACCTCGATTATTCGGAACTATTTTTTTCGGACCCTCGAAAAATTCGTTCTGATGAAAGGTACATAAAAGTTTTCGATTTTTTTTTGTTTTAAGAAATGGAAGTAAAAGGCAATAAAATAACACACATTTTGCATATAGAACGAAGTCTATCGGATTATTAGTTGCCGAGATATTTCTAATCCTGTTTTCCACATTCTTCGATTTTTCATGACCCTGTATTTCATTCAAATTTCAATTCAGGGGTATATTTTAATTGTAAATGAGACGCTTCATCCGACACAGTTAATTGTTAGTTGATAGAATTATTATTTTTGGAGTTATAAGGATGTTTCTTTTACGCAGTTCGGTACTACTTGAGTAGTTTGGCGTTTTATATAATTTGTCGAAATTGGTACATCAGCAGTTCTTTAATAAAGCATTACTATGTATATTAACAATATTTAAATTTTGTTTATGAATTGCAATGCATTGTATAAATAGTTTTCACATATTTTATTTTCTTATACATATCCATGATGGGTAAGTATTACGGTGGCCCCCAACGACTAGTTTTTTATCATTTTCAGGTATAAATTTTCCTTGTCGATTTAAATAATAATAATAATAATAATAATAATAATAATAATAATAATAATAATAAAAGACATGCATTTGCTTTCAATAATGTAAAATAATATTCGCGATAATGTAATTAGATATGGAAAGCTAAGAAAACAACTGGCAATAAATCTCACATGCTTGGCGAGATCGCTTTCTTTTCTTTTGATAACCAAAAGAATGTGTTAGTTTCGTAAAATAAAAAAGACCTGAACTAATTCATTTGGCACTTTGTATATAGATAAATTTGATCAAAAGCAGCTCTTTTCATTTGAGTTAGTAGTCTAAAAAATTTAAAATTTATTTAAATATATAATAATATATATTATTTAAAAAACATATTTATTTCAATACATTTTTATTCAAGTATATTATGCATTTTATATGAAAGTACTTTTTAGTGTTGTTGGTCACCAATGTAACAAAATATATTAAATAAATATTAGAAAAAAATATTACAGTTTTTAATTAAAAATTTTTTATAATCTATGTTCTTCATGCATAGCTTTCAAAATGTTATGAAGTACGGGTAAAGCGAAAATGGTTTTCTAGTATTTTTAATTAAACTAGTCATTGGGAGCCACACTGTTAAAAAAATTCTGAAATTCACGAACATTTTTTCCCTGAATTTCACAGAAAAGCTCCCTTTTAAAAACTAAACGGTATTTTCCGTTACAAATCCCAAAGTTCCATCATATTTCCTGAAAAAACGAAACGGATGGAAATAAAAACAAAAAACGGAGACATTCCGTTGTGTGGGGAGTTCCATGGCCGAGTGGTCAAGGCACCACACCGCTAATCGCCTGTAACCGCAGATTGTGGGTTCGAGTCCCATTGGCGACATGGAATAGTGATACATAAAAATTCCTTATAAATTACATTTTTCTGTTTATTTTTCTCTTCTTTTCTTATTAAAAATCTTTTAATTTATTAGCCGAAAAATAAATAAATAAATAAATAAATAATGTACGACAATTTAAAAAAAAAAAAAAAGTCTATATATATATATATATTGTAAAAAATTGTTAATAAAAAATTTTTATTAAAAAAAACAGTGGTTTCAAACAGTGATTTTTTTTAATTTAAACTATTTAAAAAATTAAAAATGATTTTAAAAAATAATAAGTATTATGCATTAGTCTAAAATAATCCGTTTGCAAACATTCTAAGGAATATATTTGAAAGGAAATCTTTAAAAAACACAACAGATTTTCCCATGAACTCATAAAAGACATACTTTGTACCGCTTAGCATCGGCAACTTTGGCTCAGTTCGTAAGAATTTGTTTCGCAATCTGAAGGTCTCGAGTTCGGTCCTGAGAACGGCGTGAACTAAATTATCCAAAATAACAATTAAGTAAAGTAACATAGCAGCTTAAAATCCCTCGGTGGTTTCGAATTCTTTGGAGATTAATCGGCAAATCATTTTTAAAAATTATATTAAATTATTACTATTATAAATCAAACTTTGTAACGGAAAGTTACTGATTCTTACACCGGAGTTTTCCCTTCTTGTATTTCCCACAACGGAAAATCTACTAACGGAACGGTAAAAGTTCGGCTACATTGCTGCCGGTAGTTTCATCTGGAATTCACAGATTTATTTTTAACAGTGCACCGTAATACTTACCCATCATGGATATGTATATGAAAATAAAACATGTGAAACTATTTATACAATCCATTGCAATTCATAAACAAAATTTAAATATTGTTAATATACATAGTAATGCTATATTAAAGAACTGCTGATGTACCAATTTCGACAAATTATATAAAACGCCAAACTACTCAAGTAGTACCGAACTACGTAAAAGAAACATCCTTATAACTCCAAAAATAATAACCATATTAACTAACAATTAACTGCGTCGGATTAAGCGTCTCATTTCCAATTAAAATATACCTCTGAATTGAAATTTGAATGAAATACAGGGTCATGAAAAATCGAAGAATGTGGAAAACATGATTACAAATATCTCGGCAACTAATTATCCGATTGACTTCATTCTATATGCAAAATGTGTGTTATTTTATTGCCTTTTACGTCCATTCCTTAGAACAAAAAAATTCGAAAATTTTTATATACCTTTCATCAGAACGAATTTTTCGAGAGCCCGAAGAAAATATTTCCGGATAATAAAGGTTGCTGATATTAAATAGGGTTCATCCCATTCTTACATACTAACTACATACAAAATTTCAAGTCTCTATCTCAATTTGTTCGGGAGATAGAGCGTTTACAGACAGACAGACAGACAGACAGATGGACGGCAAAATTTTTTTTTTCTAAAAATATGTTTTTCGGAATCTCCACTATCTAAAACGTGTAAATCCGTCAAAAAATTTTTTCGATTTTCAAAACGATTGCAAGACTTACCCTATACTACGTATGATGGGTAAGTAAAAATGTATGCCAAAATAAATAAATAAAAAAAATAAAATTAATGATAGTGAATAAAATATGAAAATTGATAGTATTATAAAGAAATGTTCAATAAACAATTTGAAGCAGACAGTTTTTAAATTGAATAAATTTTTTATGCATTATTTAATGTTGAAGCCGGGCAAAATAGTAGTTCCTTTAAAAAAGTTTTGTAAAATAAAAAAAACTATCCTTAGTAACACTGTTAAAAATAAATCTGTGAATTCCAGGTGAAACTACCGGCAGCAATGTAGCCGGACTGTTACCGTTCCGTAAGTAGATTTACCGTTGTGGGACATACAAGAAAGGAAAACTCCGTTTGAAGAAGCGGTAACTTTCTGTTACAAAGTCTGATATTTAATGATAATAATCTATACATATAATAAAACAGTAGGACCCGGTGTGTCTGTACATTGAAGATAATTGACAAAAATGGAGTCAGGGCGATAAAAGAAAACCAATGAAACACAAAAAATTTTTTTTTGAATTTTTTGTCTGTCTGTCTGTCTGTCTGTCTGTCTGTCTGTTTGTTCGAGGTTATCTTCGTAACTACTGAATGGATTTTTATGCGGTTTTCACTAATGAAGAATGCACACTCCCGGGCAGTGTATAGGCTTTGTTTCATCAAAATCGGACAACAGACAAAAAAGTAACAAAAAGAAACAAAAGAAACTATTAGGTGCGCTGCTCACGTTTTTTAGTACATAACGTTTTTTAGTACATATAAAATCCAATAGATGTCACTGTGCGATTTTAAAACGCGCTATCGTTATGTTTTCGCCAGTCTACTTAAGTATGAGAAAGTTTCAAGCTGGCTGTCGTTCCATGTGGTTTAGTCGGTAGAACGTCAGTGCGCCATACTGATGGCCCGGGTTCGATTCCCAGCATGGAATTTTTTTTCACTATGTTGGCATTAACGCCTATAAGCAATTAAAAGAATTTGAAATATTGTATTCAAGGCGAATTTTCTCTCTGGGAAAATTTCCTTGCATTAATATGTCAGTGTAATTTTTTTTTCGATTTAATTTTTTTTTTCGAAACTTTGTTTTTCTTAAAAAATTACAGTAAATATTTGATTTTTCCCAACGTTTTTTGAATGATCGACTTGCTTTTTTTTTTTTTTAATGTATGTCTGAACCTTATCTAACTACTTCTTCAAGATTTCTTTAGATAAACCGACCAGCGTAGCGGGCGAAGGCCGCTAGTTTAATATAATTTTTAAAAATAATAAATCGATTAATCGTCAAAGAATTCGAAATTATCGAGTGATTTTAAGCTGCTAGGTTATTTTACTTATTATTATTAGTGCACAATTTTGTTCACACCGTCCTCAGGATCGAACTCGGGAACTTTTGATAGCGGAATAAATCCTAACTAACCGAGCCAAAGTTGCTTATGCCGGGTTGTACAGAATATGTCTTTTAAGAGTTAGTGGGAAAATCTGTTGTGCTTTTTAAAGATTTCCTTTCAGATATATTCCTTAGAATATTTGTAAACGGTTTATTTTATTTTATTTTAGACTGATGCATAATGCTTATTATTTTTTAAAATCAATTTTTCTTTTTAAATAGTTTAAATTTTAAAAAAATCACTGTTTAAAACCACTGTTCATTTCTTTTTTATTTATTTATTTATTTTTTTTTATTTTTTGAATGAATGAATGAAAAAAACTTTTTATTAACAACTTTTTTTTTAGAAAAATAATGCTATAGACAATTTTTTGAAATTGTCGTACACTATTTATTTCTTTATTTCTTTATTTATTGGCTAATTAATTAAAAGATTTTTTAATAAGAAATAAAAGAAAAATAAACAGAAAAAATGTAATTTAAAAGGGACTTTTTATGTTTTCATTATTTCTTGTCGCCAGTGGGATACGAACCCACAATCTGCGCTCGCAGGTAATTAGCGGTATGGTGCCTTGACCACTCGGCCACGTAGTCCCTTACGCAACGGAGTGTCTCCGTTTTCTGTTTTTATTTCCGCCCGTTTCGTTATTTTCAGGAAATATGGTGGGATTTGCTGATTTGTAACGGATAATGCCCTTTTGTTGTGAAAAGGGACTTTTTCTGTGAAATTCAGGAAAAAAATATTCGTGAATTTCAGAATTTTTTTAACAGTGAAGTTAACAATCTTTCGCGGTGACAGTAAATAAGTAATTAATTATTTTTTAATTTTATTATATGAATGAGGATTTATTTCATTTTTCGAATAAGGCATTTTTTTATTTATTGCAAAATTTTAAAACAACGCAAATATTTCTTTTTAATAAAAAAATGTATATGCACATGAATATTAAACACAAAACGAAAAAGTTAAAATAATTAAATTATTACTCGTTAAAAGCAGTATAATGCTTATATTTAACATGTCGAAATACACTGGCGTGCAAAATTTAAGTACGAGTCCCAAAATGCCAATTTTCAAGGGATTTTCAAGCGATAATTTTCAGCGGATATTCAAAAGGAAATAACATAATTCGAATAATTACTATCCCTGCATAACAGCTAGTCCATATAACATTTCAGTGAGGTCACACATGTTCACAAGAGTCACAGTCACTACGACGAAACAACAAAAAAATTCCACACGTCTCTTTTATGAGTCTCAAATGACTACTATATGTGACTCCACTGTCAGGTCACTACGATTGCTGCTTTGAGTCGAGTTACCAGGTGACTTTACATGGCGTTTCTTTGAGATTCTCATGTGACTCTCTAATTTCGAGACTCAATTTCGAAGTCCTTGTGAACGTTGCATTATGATAAATCAAATAACAATTTCACATTAAATTAGGTGGTGACTTTCTGTCACAAGACTTTGTCAAATGGTGACAGAGACCCTACTGTGAAGTAACCACTGTGAAAAGTGGTGAAAAGTCACCATGTGACTTTAATTGGACATTATTTGGTAATTTATCATAATGCGACGTTCACAATGACTTTGAAATTGAGTCTCCAGATGAGAGGTCACACGAGAGTCACAATGAAACGACATTGTAAATTCACCTGGTGACTCACCACAAAGCACTAATCACAATGACCCGTCAGTGGAGACACATTTAGTGGTCATCTGAGACGCATAAAAGAGACACTTGGAATTTCCTTTTTTTTGTTTCGCCGTAGTGTCTGTGACTCTTGTGACCATGTGTGACCTCAATGAGATGTTATATGGACAAGCTGTTATGCAGGGATAGTAATTAATTGAATTATATTACTTCCTTTTGAATATTCGCGGGAAAATTATCGATTGAAAATCCCTTGAAAATTGGCATTTTGGGACTCGTCCTTAAATTTTGCTCACCAGTGTAATTAGGAGAAGGTGGGGCACGTTGGGACATGGCCCATCTTCGGACATCTCAATTTTCATGATTTATTTTGCAGTTAAATATTAGCAAACATAAGTGTTTAATAAGTTTAATAACTTTAAAATAATTTTTACAGAGATTTTTGCATTCTTCGCGAATTTTTTATACGATTGTTAGATTTTTATAATAATTCGCGGCATTTTCAGATTTGCAAAACGAAGTCAGTTACCAACTTTTAGCCAGATATCAATAAACTTTCTTCTGTGCTAAGCGGGCTTTAAACTTCTAACGTTTTTCTTTTTTTATTAGCACTTTCCAACAAAGTTGAAAAGTGCTTATGTATTCGGTTTGTCTGTCCGTCTGGCTGTCTGTCCGAGCTCTAACTCCCGTAAATATATTCGGATTGCTATGAAATTTTTATACGTTTCTGATGTTTACCCTAGCACGAAACCTATTGAAAATGAAGTTTCTACCATGATTGGTTTATTTACAGGGAGAGTCAAAAGTTTTCGATTACATTATGGCCTACGGGGAAAAATCGTTCAAATGAATTTTAAAGGTGTTTATACCCTGTCAAACATATTCATATGGATTCGCAAAGCGCACTAAAATATTCATTCTGTAATGTATGCAGTGAAAATATAGCTATTATTCATTTACAGGGCCGCACAAAAGAATTTCATTAGATAATGGTAAAGGGGAAATTGTGTGCGACATATTTTAAATATATTAAACTGTTTCATGTATATTAAAATTGATATATGTTACTGAAGCTTAATATAAATTATACGATACTGTCTTGTATACTATGAAGTACATAGTATTTACAGGGCCATACAAAAGATTTTAAATAGTACAGTGAAACCTCCGAATAAGGGACACCTCTATTTAAGGGACAAAACTTCCGGTCCCAGTCCCTTGGTATAGGACGTGTAATGTATTTACCTCTGAATAAGGGACACTCGATTTAAGGGACACTTGAAAATGAGATTAAAGAGGTTTGCTTTTGCATTTCAGATAATGAAATAATCTGTAATGAAAATGAGATTTTTGTGAACTTAGCAAACAGACAGACAGTCATGTTGATAGAAAGGCATAAGGCACAATTGACAAACATTTATTTATCCATATTTCCGATTCGGCTTCACTGCGTTTATCCCCATTGAAAGTAATGCTGAAAATTGTGAGGATGATACTGAAAATGCAGAATAAAAGAAAACTGTGAAATAAAGAACTTTACAGATGCTTAAAGGCTGTTCTCAATTCCAAAAGGGGAACTTTTATTTCAGACATAAGTTTACATAAGTAGCCTTGACACAAGCTAACTTGTCATAAGTTTTAATGTATTTTTATGCAGAAAAGCCTAAAACTGACTGGCGTTGTTGTTCAAAAACTAGATAATCAATTTTTTTCTTTGTAAATGCAATAGATTTTTTAGAAAATATTGTAAACGTGGGCATTTTGAACCGAATTTCTATGCAAAGAAGAATAACTACTTAAGAATGGGTGTAAAACGTCTTTGTCACGTGATCAAAATCGCTTGTAACTCAATAGGTAATTTATTAAAAATTTTAAAACACAATTTGATTTCAAATCGCTTCAATAATCAGGCGTTCCAATTTTATACCTTTCCGTTAAAAAATGAATTTTTAAATGTGTCAAAACGCTTTCCGCTTGTTAAACAGAGCAGTTGAAAGATTTGTTGCCTTGAAATACGCAAAGCAGTTGAATACTTTTTTTTGTAAATACTGCTGATAATGAAGAACTGAAATTTATAAGTATGATAAATGAACACGTGGAATGTTTATTGTAAAAAATTGAAGTTTATAAAATAATCACTTTTGATTAATTACTTACAGTAAAATTCTTTTAAATATTTTTAGACTTTTTGCATGTACACAGCTTACATAAAAAATACGAATTCTACAAATTATTTAATGATTTAATCATCAATTGAAAATTTTAATTTACTATTTCTTTTATGTCTGCTTAACGTAATTTATACACATCGAATACATTTTAACTTCACCTTTAATGTTTTGTTATTTTTATATATTTCTGGACGATTAATTAAAAATAACGATCAAAACTCCGAATAAGGGACACCTCTATTTAAGGGACAAAAGTTCCGGTCCCGTAGGTGTCCCTTATTTGGAGGTTTCACTGTATATTCTTTCCGAAGTACCGTATATGTGTCCGATGATGGCTGATGGAGGGATGTAATGCATTTTAATTATGATATGCGCGTTTAGGTTTCACTAAATATATGCACGTTATATGGGGAGTATAAATGTTATAGTTGATATACAGGACTACCCAAAAGAGCTCGCCAACGTTACTGAATATGAGCGTAAATTACTTAAACGTTGTTCTTAAATAAGTTACGCATTTTTACGCTGAACTGCATTCAATTTACTGAGAATGTTTGCAGAATACAGATAAAAGGATATACAGGGCCACGCAAAGATTTCGGTACATGGATGCCTATAAATGATAATTTAGGAGAATGTGATTTCAGTTGTTTTAAAAGTGTTTTAGTTTACAATAAATTTTAGTTAATGCTGACGTGTAATAAAGGTACAAGGTAAACTACAGGGCTGAACAAAAGTATTCAAGTATGTTTCCATCTAATAGTATGAATTGCTGAAAAAGAAATTTCAAGCTACTGGGCATTTTCTTGCTAAACTAAAATTTCCCATTATATTAACTGACAGATAAAATACAGAGCTGTTCAAAAGTACTGGAATACATATTTAGGTATATTTGGCTACACACTATTATTTCCCGAAATAACGAAGTTTTTTTTAAAGATTTCATGAAGTGTTGGAAAGTGCTTCATAATCTATGCTTAGCGCATGATTTTTCTTACTTCTTTTTATTTCATGGCGGTTTGTTTGAACTTTTAATCCCGTTTTAATCTTTTAGTCAAATATAGTAAATGTATGTCTTTCTTTCTTTCTTTCTTTCTTTTTTTTTTTTTTTTCTTTTCATTAAAATTTATTCGGTATTTCTCGCGATTATTTTATGCAATTTTTCAGATTTCTGTGTTTTGAAGGAATTTTTGATATTCATAGAAGAAATTCTGTTTTAAAATTGCAGTCTGTAAATTTTGTCCTCGGCGATTTTAGTATTTTTCGTAGCGATTCTCCAGATTATAATTTCTATTAATAAAATGCACGGATTTTGAAGAATTCCGGATTTCAACGTCCGAATTTGAAGCTGCAGCGCCGTGCGAAAGGGAGGAGAGCGAAGGGGGCAGTCGTCTTGGGCGCGGAAATTTAATGGGCGCCAAATTTATATTACCAACGTCATTTTTTGCCTGTCACAAGAAAGATTTGGGGATAAGGATGGAGGGGGGGGGGGGACGACAAATTGCGACTTTGCCCCAGGCGCAGTTTCCTCTTTTCTCCCCTGTGAAGCTGTGTACTATATTGTTAAATCTTTATATGCGTTTTCCGAGAGTTATTAGAAAACTTTGATAATGGTACATTCATTAGTATTTTTAAAGTTTGTTAGAGTAATAATATAATTAAAATCAATCACAGCAAAATGCGTTCCAACGCAGACCAGAATAAATACTACTGAAACCAGTTCCATGACACAAGTAAACGCATTTGATATTGACGTCACAAGATTAAAATCGAAACCTCTGATAAATTCGATTACGTATTTTTATTTAAAAGTATGAATGATGCTGCCATCTATCGCCTTATTAACGTTTTATTATTACTTCCTAAGAAAAAAAAATCCCCTTTTTCTCTCGTGTATGAAAATGGGAAATGTTATGTTTTTAAAGTCTAACATTTTTGTTTCTTTATTGGTTACAATATTATCCTCCATTATTCACAAAAAAATGTCAATTTTTCATCGACTTTCAACAAAGAATGTTACACGATTCGTGTTGTATTGTATCTTTTCTTTCTTCCCCTCAATTTTGTATATATAAAATATAAATGCATATTTTTTTAATGAATTTCCATAATCCTGTTTATGTGCGTTCGTATTTATGGAAATACGTAGCACCTACCAAGGGTGTAGTCGTAAAAATAACAGAGGATATACGCTCTAAGGAGAGGGTATACGCTCAAGGCAGAGGGTATACCTTAGAGTGTTTATACTATAGCTTTCTCGAGAAACAGAGGGTATAGGGTGCTCCTTTACAAAAATCCAGAAGGTATACGGTATATGTCTCAGTATACCTTTTACTACATCCCTGGCACCTATAGTTGTCGTTCAGTCTGTCCGCATATCAGTGGCGTAGCTACATATTCAGCGCCCTGGAGCAGGCAAAGTTTGTGAGCCCTTTTGTCCCTTAAAAATGTTCTGCACAATTTTGGTTTGAAGTTTAAAATTTATAGACTGTTTTTAATTAGACATGTAATCTTACTTTTATTTGAAAGATTAAAATATTTGATTAATATACAAATATTTGATTCTTTAATATACAAATTAAAGAAATTGTTCGCCTCATATGCATGTATGTCTGTCTGTTTGCTCGTGATGACCAGAAAAACCTACGGCACGAGGCTCAAAATCTTTATAGGGATAGTCGGGGACTTTTCCTGGTGCTCTTGAATTTCAGAAATTTAAATCTCGAATAATTAAATGGAAAATTAATTATAAATCCCAAATTAAGAGAATGGGAAAATATTAATAATTCAACAAAAGCATAGATCTTTAATAAGCAGCAGAAAATGTCTTCAAAAACTCGAAGAGAGGGGGAGGATTTAATAGAATTACAGCGCTGGTAGGGTGATAAATGTATTAGACCTGTTTAAAAAGGGCTGTATATTAAATTTTACTTGGCCTAAAAATTGAACAACCAAATGAGGAAAAAAAATTCCTTTTCAAAAATTCTAAAAAATATTCTTATACTTTTATATAAAATTGAAAAATCCATTTTTAAAATATATCTTTTTATTTCCTTTCATAGAAACAAAGTTTTTTGAGAAATCTTTTTTTTCGCAAGAGCAGGTGTTTTAAAGGTAAACAACTGTCGACGGTGAATAGTGAAGTTTAAAGACGATCCGTAAAAAAATTGAAATATTGAATTTATAGATTTTATATTTTATGCATGCTGATGTAGAATTTTTCGCTGATTTCAGATATTAAAATTTCTTCACTTTTGGCTCTATTACAACTTTAGACATTAATTATTATTTCATGAATTAAGTGATTCCTTTCAAACTCTCATTTTGAATGCCAGTTTCCCAAAACCACAATTTTTGTACTAATATTATTTGAAACGTCGTCAAATTTTTTAAAATGCACCATTTGGAGATTTTAAAGCTATGCATCTAGAATTATCTTTAGACACTGATTAATAATATCTAAATTTCATAAAAATCAACTCGCAAGTTTTTGTTTTATAAAAAAAAATTCGATTTTTAAAAAGGAAATGAAGTGCTTTGTTGAAACGCGAATTTGTTAAAATTAAGAAAACTGATGAACCGATCAATTTTGAACTTTCAGATGATCTATAACACATAATAAAAAATTCAATAAGTAGGGGACATCAAATTTTGGAGGGAAGTAGGCCGTGTTTAAATATTTAAACATAGGTTTCACCGCGTTGATTTCTTTGGCTATTATTATTACCGTACAGTAATCAACACTTCTAAATTATTTGCAATACACCACAGGATGATTATTGTTTAGAAATAGTGGTAACAAATAAAGTGATTGATGAGAGCCTTGTAGATAAGTTTTTATTACTTTAAGATTTGAAAATTTTCAACTGTCATTTATATAAAAATTATTGAAGGAAAAAAAATCAAGCCATTCTGAAAAGGTGTTAGAGAAATTACTTGAGGATTCAATATGATATGAATAAAAATTAAGGGGAAACATGAAGGAAAATTTTTGAAAAAATTGATTTTTGTTTTAGTGTTTTAAAATGTTCTTTGAATCTTCTTAAATCCATTGGTATTCCCGTTTTCAATGACCATTAGAAATAATCGTAAAATTTCAAGGTAATACATCGACTCGGACGATGTATTCGTATTTACATGACGTATAATCCCCTTCACATCAATTTTATGTTGACATTTCATACTTATAGTAAAATCTGTCTAAGGCGGAATTGATCTGGACCTCGAACATTTTCTGTAGCAGACAATATTCTGCCTTAGACGATAAATTTTATCTAAGTGTTTATATGTACTTTAATACACGTGTACACATTGTGTAAGAACTTCACACGAGTTAGAAGTGTCAAAGTTTTTTCTCTCCTGAAAAATCATACTTTTCAAGTAAAACTCCCATTATCTCATAAAGTATTCCAGTTATTTTGATTTTTTTCTCTTGCGTTAGAGGATAAAGGATATAAGATAAGATAATATTTGGCTGACAGTTTAGAAAACTTTAATTAGTTTTAAAATATTTTTTTGTGAAAAAAAGTTAAAATTTCGGAAAAATTGACGATTATTAAAATGAAAAGTTCAAATAGCAGAAACAAACTGTCTCCCATAAATCTTGAGCATAATCCAGTGAATATGGATTTCAAATTTCACAAAAATCGGTCTGGTAGTTTCCGAGAAAACGAGTGTTAAAGCTGATGTATTTTCCATAGGACTGCAGGTTAGTTTTGTCTTTCCATAAAACTTTGCGAATAGAGGTAATATTGCTTTTAACTGTGTATAAAAACGTGTTTTAAATAGAAAGAATTGAGGTTAAATACAAGGTAAAATGCCTTAGAATATTCTGCTTGAAACTGAATTCATTTATGTATCTGATTAATAAGGGAAAAATTATGTAAATATTTAAAAAAAAAATCGCTCTTTCAAATTTTGCGCCCTTGGGATCCGTGCGCCTGGAGCAGTTTGCTCCAATTGCTCCACGGTAGCTACGCCCCTGCCGCATATTACAGAGCAAAAACTACCCAGCCGAATTATTTGAAATGTAAAAAATATAATTATTGTATAATTTTGTCGAAACATTTCAAATTTTATGAAAATCGGATGTATAGTTTGATTACAGGAACAATTAAAAGTATTCCGTTAGATTGCAGTCAGTGGGAAAAAAAGTTTTAAGTTCAATTTAATAGTGTTACAGCCTTTCAAATAGAAGAAAATTGATATGTATTTACCGAAGTGCATTGAAATGTACATTCTGCGCAACATGCGGTGCAAAAAATATTTATTATTCATGTGCAGAGCTATACAAAAGAATTCCGTTACTTAATGATTCATGGGAAAACATTGCTTTCGGCGTACTTCAATCATGTTAATTTACTTCATATATAATGAAATTGATGCACACTGCTGAGATTTATTTCAAGTTGCTTCCTGCATAATAGAAAGTGCTAACAATATTTACAGAAACTCACAAAAGATTTCGGATACTATACAGAAATAATATATTTACAGATTTTTGCTTGAAGCGTATTTTTAGTCACACTGTAAAAAAAAAAGGGTCGATCTACTAAAAAAACTTTAGTGATCCTCTTAATTACTAAAAAATTTTTAGTAATCTTAGTCGGTTACTAGAAAATCTGTAAGAATTACTAGAAAAAAGTTAGCAATGAATAGAGTTAATAGTTTTATATTTTTAATAGCTATTACTAAAACTCCCTTGGTGTGGCCTTGATAGCATAGTGGTTATAGTAACGGGCTCCAGACTGAAAGGTCCCGGGTTCGATGCTGGACGCAGCCAAATACGTCCCGAATGTATGTAGTGTAAGTACTCGTTAATAAACGATTGTGAAAGTCCTCTCGGAGCAATTAGCAATGTTTGGTGCTGCCATCTATTGCAGTTTTGACGAAAATCTTCCGCTTCAGAAGTCTGGATGCAGCTCGAAGGAACCTCCTGCCATTCGGGCGCACGTAATGGTTATTAAAGATAATTTTGGAGCTATTACTAAAATTTGCTTGGTGGCTCATACTAAAAATTTTTAAGTTAGTTATACAAAAAATTCTTTTGTTCAGTTTACAAAAGAAATTCTTGTTTCACTTGCAAAAAAAAGTTTGTAATGGTTACTAAAAAATTCTGTGGAATACAAATTTACTAAAGAATTTTTAGTAACCTCTTGATTTATTTTTTACAGTGCAGGGCCGAAACTAGCTCTGGAATGTATATTTACAAAGAGGATTTTATTAATTTTCTAACAACCGACTTATTTTAAAATTTGAAATATTTAATCGTAATATATGTAATACTGAACTGCGTAATCTACTCTGTCAAATATTAATTAATTAAAATATTTAAAAGAAAAAAAAAAGAAAAAAATCCGCTTTATACAAGAGTTTTGAGTAGTAATTTCTCTTCGTTTCCATACCATCCTTAGATTCAGTGGCGCAGCCAAGGGGGTGGTTTTGGGGTTAAAACCTCTCCCAGAGCTAAGAAAGATCGCGATAATTGCCGCTTATATGAATCAAAACGAAACTTAATATTTAAATGTTTTGGCGCATTTCGAAATCCACCGTTTTGTTGAATCAGATTTCATTTAATAAAGTGATTCAATTAACTGGCAAAAATTCTACTTAAAACTGTGAAAGTGCATATTACATGAATCAGTTAAGTAAAAATTGGTTATTTGAACTAAATCACTTTTCTGAGACGCATTATGCTAAAAGAATGACGATTTCCTGTCATTCAGATGTTCTTTGAATTTTAGTATTATACAGTGAATATTCTAATTAGTACTGATTCTATTAACCGGAGATTCAAATAACCGGCAACAAGGGCGGATCTGGAGAGTCCTCAAGGGGGGGGGGGCGATTTTAGAAATTCGAAGACTCGACTTTAATGCGTCGGTAGGGGCTAATTTTTTCACTGCGGGTCATGTTGCTTTTATTTTTTGCTGCGGGTCGGGTCTGGGTCCGGTTGACTTCTAGTTTTTGCTGTGGGTCGGGTCTGGGTCCGGTTGACTTCTAGTTTTTGCTGTGGGTCAGGTTTGGGCCCGGTTGACTTCTAGTTTTTGCTGTGGGTCGGGTTTGGGTCCGTTTGACTTCGTTTCTTTTGCTGCTGATCGGGTTAACTAATGTTTATGTTATGGATCACATTAGCAGGATTAGCAGGTGTTTTTATTCAAAAACTATGATGTGATCCATTTTTTGATAAGCAGTTTAAGAAAATACTGTGAAAATTATCGTTTTGAATAGAATTTCTGGAAGCGACAGCATGAGAAGGAAGAAAAATCCGCAATCATTTGACGTGCGAAGAGAAAACTGCGCTCGGGGCAAAGCAAAATGTGGAGCCCCTCCCCCTCCCCCTCCGACCCAGCTTTTTCTAGTAACAGGCCAAAAATTACGCTGGTAGCATAAATTTGGCGCCCCCTAAATTTCCACGCCCGGGCCAACCGCATCCTTCGCCTCCCCTTTCGCGCGGCACTGCATATTGTCTGTGATACACATCTTGAGAACAATTAAGTCTAGTTCCAGCCCAGCTCGTCTATATGTAGAAAAGCAATGCAAGCCTGATCTCGGGCCGGTACGAGCCTGCTAAAAAAAATATTAAACCCGGGTTACACTCAATATAATTCTCCGATGCTGATCTCTACGCTGTAAAAGTTAGATTTCTGTATTGATGTTGCCAAACTACTTTCGACTGATGACGCACATTTATATTTATTCTCATTAAACACATATAATTAAAAATAGCTCATATTTTAACGTTCTTGCTTAAATCTTTACAAAGGGCCAGTAAGCCCGCAATTTTTTTTTTATGGGCTCAGCCCATATGGCCCTTCAAATTTTTTTGCCGGATCGCCCTGTTTATTTTGTTTATTGGCCCGGCCTGTTGGAAAAATTATTCAAATTTTGTTGGCCCGTTAGAAAATTCGGACCCATTTCGCCGACTCGGACAGGCCCGGGCACATGTATACGTCTAGGCTGGGTCGGACACGGACTGAAATTTAACTTTCATTCCGAGCCGAACCCCGACCAGGGAAATTTTGGTCAGTGCGGACTAGAGATAAATTTGGGCTATTATTCCACAGCCTGGTCCAGCCTGAGGCAGAAACATTTTGCGGCATCAAGAGCAAAACCGATAATGAAATTATACAGTAGAAAAAATTGCATAATACTAATAAAAGTGTTCCAAAAGTAATTATAATTTTAAGAATTTAGGAAAAAAGGTCAATGGAAAAAAAGGCAACGGAAAAAACGTCAACGGAAAAAAAGGCAACGGAAAAAACGTCAACGGAAAAAAGGGCAACGGAAAAAAGGTCAACAGATAAAAACGGCAACAATAAATAATAGTAATAAATGTCAGTTCTTCAATAAATCGAAAGTTGATATACATTAGTTATTAAGGGAGGTATCTTAAGTTATAGAATACCGATTCTATGTTTCAAGTAAGCATATAAGTGTATCGGTTAGTACACGTGTATCGGTTATTTCAACTCGATTGATGAATAGCTTACGTTTAAAAACAGCGACTTTCATATCTTTATGCAAACTTTGACAAAGGACATTCTTTGGAGTGAGAAAAAAGTTTAAAACAGACAATGAAAAAAAAAAAAAAATGGTACAAATACATTTTAAATAAAATGGAAAAAATGGATTTTTTTTTTCTCTTGATATTTAATTATGTTATTAGAATGTTAAGGAGGATAACAGAAAATGAGTAGAAATGTGGAGATTTGGCACAAGAAAACTCAATTTTGGATACAGCAGCATAAACCATTTAAATTTAAATAAAAAAAAAGGAAATTTGTTATGGTGATTCTATTGATTATAGTAATAATAATAATAATAATAAAAATAATAATTGAATAAAAAATGTATGTATAAACATATTATTTCATTTTTCGACAAGTGAATTGCATTTTGTTATAAGGTTGTGCTTTCTCACGATGACCTTTATCAGGCTTTCGCGTGCGAAAATTCTGTAGAAAACACCATTTTGGACAGCATTTTCTGGAAGGCCACCTGCATTTATCAAAAAATGAAAACATTATTCAACTTTATGGTTTCTAAATAAGCCCCCCCCTTGTCAAATCCGCCCCACCAGTGGCTAAGAGGTTGTGCTTTCGAAGCTGGTAGACGGGAGTGCTGGGTTCGAACCCAATCGCATCCGTCGGCCAAATCGTTCGGAGTTTTCCATGATTTTCTTTTAACCTTGGGTAATCTTGCATAAATACAGTTAGAAAGACCTCGACGGAGGGCTCTCCTACAAGGACCTATATACCCCGGGCAGATAATCGGAAGTAACAACAATAACAATCCTTGCCATTTCCAAATCGGTAAACGAAAAAAAAGTGCCTGGAAAAAAAAGGACCGGTAAAAACATGAGCATATATAAATATAATGTAATAATATTAATAATAATAATAATTGAATCATAGATTAATATTTTGTTATATTTATATAATTTTATAAATTTATTATATTTATATATTTTATATTTTTTAATATTTAAAATAATTATTATATTTAATAATTATATGCTATATTATTATTACTACATTACTATTATTAATATTTATAATATTTTATATTTAATTTTTTATATTTATATATTATAATATATATAATATACAGTGTAACACATAATAATTAATATAATAACATAATAAAAATATATAATAATATATAAATATAAATTAAATATAAAATTATTAATGAATAATTAATTATTATTTAAATATTATTAATTATTAAATATCATAAATTTTTATTCATTTCTTATTCTTTTTCTACAAGTATTATCGAGAAATGAAAACATTATTCGACTTTATGGTTTCTAAATAAGACCCCCCCCCCTTGTCAAATCCGCCCCACCAGTGGCTAAGAGGTTGTTCTCTCGAAGGTGGTGGACGGGAGGTGCTGGGTTCGAACCCAATCTCATCCGTCGGCCAAATAGTTCGGAGTTTTCCATGATTTTCTTCCAACCTTGTCTCCTTCTTGCCTTGTAATTATTTTTATTAATAGAACCACCATAACAAATTTCGTTATATTTTAAATTTTATTTTAAATGGTTTATGCTGCATGTTGCCAAATTTAGTTTTCGTGTATTAAACTTTAAAATTTCGACTCTTTTTCTGTTATCCGTCTGAATATTCTAAATATCAAGACAACAATTTTTTGTGCCTTTTTTTCCACCCTATTTAAATATATGTACTTGTTTTTTTATTTATTTATTTTTTCACGTTTGCCCCTTTTTCGTCAATTAAAGAATGTTTTTGGTCAAAGTTTACATAAAGATATGAAAGTTGCTGTCTTTATCCATAAGCTTTTACCTGTTGCCCTTTTTTCCGTTGCCTTTTTTTCCGTTGACGTTTTTTCCGTTGCCCTTTTTTCCGTTGACGTTTTTTCCGTTGACCTTTTTTCCGTTGACCTTTTTTCCGCGCACCTAATTTTAAAGCTATTTTTTATATTAAAAAAAGGCTGTTAAACGAAACATTAAATTTAATATTATCAAAAGAACAGTTTGATGTAAAATAAAAATATACTTTACGCATAAAAGGATTTTCATATGTTGTCTCTGTTTTAGTAAAAAAAAAATATTATGGACAATGGACATGTTAATGAAGTGTGTTTCATGAATAAATGCATGAAACCTGTAGAAAATACTGTCTATTATCTGTCAAATCGAACAACATTTTTAAATTTTCTGTAAAAAATGCACATTTTTAACTATAACCATTTCATTCTTCATAACAAGCCTTCGTTATAGCATGACCCAAAAAATAACCTCAAATTAAAAATTTTAAATTTCAAAACTTTTTTAGGAACAGTGGAAACACTACTCGATCGCAAGAATATGGTAAATACATTTACTTACCGCTACGGCATCAGCAGAGATCCCAAAAGAAATGATAATTATTACAGTTATTTCCATATGAAAAGCGATTACGACTTGTATACGTTGCATACAGTAGAAATTTAAATTAGTCGGTAACCGCAAAACAAAATCAAAAGAAAATATTCTTTTCGCGTTACATGCCTAAATAATAATAATAAAAGATCCAATTGCAAAACAATCTCTGCCACAAACAAAAATCGAACTAAACACAGATTCATTATTCCCGCCTTTTTTCGTAGTCGCCAGTTCGGCGGCGATCGTCGGCAATGCTTGAACATAAATCTACAGATGTAGATATCACTAATTGTTTGTTTTGTTTTGTTTTGTTTCTTTAATAGCATTCAAATACTAAAATAAAAAACATTGTGCCTCTTTTTCATTTTTATCAAAATAGCAAGACATTAATTTGAAAAGGAATAAGTACTAATTTTTAAGAGGAAAAAAAGTTTTTTACATATTTCTATTCATCGATAAGTAACATTTTCAGATTTCAGAAAAAATGAGTCCGAATCAAATCAGTAGACCAGCATAAAAACAGAGCACGATTTCGTATCGGACACGGGCTAAGTCTGAACCTGTGTCATCTCTATAATGCAGACATCTAAGAAGAATGACTACAGGCTCGATCTGGAAGAAAAATAAGTCAGGCCCAATCCAAATCAGCAGAAAAATGATGATCTTGATAGTATCAAATAAATGACGGCCGAGTTCTGAATGCGGTAAGACCAGACACAGTCCGAGCCTCGGAAACTTAAAAAGGCGCGGCCCGGGGGGGGGGGCGCTGAATTCTAGTTAGGATTTAACTCATTTCTTGCAAGGATGCATGTATTTTTGGGAAACGTTTATTGCCCAAGAAGTGAAGACGATCGCCCCCTCAGACCCGCCATTGGGCCCGACCCAAATCTGCAGAAAAATAATGATCACGATACTGCTCGGTTCTGAAAGCGAGAAGACCTGACCCAACCCGAGCCTCGCGAAATTAAAAAGGCGCGGCCCGCCCCAGACTCGAGTTAGGCTTCAATTCATTTCCTGCGAGAATGCATGTCTTTTTAGGAAACTTTTATTAGCCCAAGGGGGGCGGGATTGCCCTTTCGCCTTGAAAAATGCCAAGGCGCATTTTTCTTGAATCCGCCATTGCTTCTTCTCCCTTATGGTCTGGTTCATCTTAGACCGAGCGTTTACCTCAAGGAAGAACGAAATCCACGCCAGGCCCGCCCTCAAAAGGAAAGTGTGGCTCTATCCCGCTCTACAGGAAAAAGTAAGACTCGATCCGCCCCGGTTCTGAAAGTGTAAAGACCTGACCCAGGTCCGTGACTTAAAAATGGCGCTGCCCGACCCGAGCCGCGCCGGTCTCGAGTTTAAGTCCAATCATTTTTCCGTGCAGGCAACGTTTTCAGACCCTTTACTGAGCTCAAGGGGGGGGCGATCGCCCCATCGCCCCCCCCTTAGATCCGCCATTGACCGGCAATCACTTTTATCA
Source organism: Maratus speculifer (assembly GCA_964019185.1). Lineage (NCBI taxonomy): Eukaryota > Metazoa > Arthropoda > Arachnida > Araneae > Salticidae > Maratus > Maratus speculifer. The sequence continues at coordinate 10,056,850 of OZ025298.1, read as the reverse complement.
GAAACTCAAAACCCTCCTCCCCTAGAATCGAATTCTGTCTGCGCCACTGCTTAGATTCATCGATACTTTAGCTTTAACATTTCCCAAACAAAGCGATTTTAGTAGCATCATACTAAACATAGGGTCGATGTGCCAGTAATGGACCACCTTCCAGTAATGGGCCACTTCGCACTTTTTTGTTTATATAAAAAAAAATAATAATAGTTTAGCTTTTATTATTTTTTTCTGAACTCCACCTTCCATGCTTTATAAGCTGGATTAATTTTTTACACTTTTCGTCAAAACAATTATAAAGCAGAAAATAAAGTTTCACAGTTTTTCTGTTTTTCACTGAAAATCTTAATGAACATGCTAAGAGCAGACTTTACTTACTTAGTTTATAACTTTTTTATTTTTCCGTAAAAATTGAATGTTTTTGTTTGGTGAGCAATATAAAACATTGAATTTAATGTACCAATGGCCATTAACAAAATTTTATTTATTTTTAAGATTTTAGGAGGGGTGGTCCATTACTGGATTGCTTATTTCGCGATTGCCCAGTAATGGACCACCCAAGTGACGTGTTATTTCAGTAGAGATAAAATATTTTGATTTAACTGAAAAGCTAAATAATCAAATTTAATACTTAAATTTTACCTATTAGAATTTAATAAAGGCAATTTCTTTATAAATAGTTGTTTTAAAAAAGTCATCCAAAATTGGTACAAAACACAAGCAGAACATTTGACAAAATCTAGATGTGCCGTGCCGTTACAAAAGAAGTTGGTTCAGAAATGTAAAATCATATTTGGAGGAAGATATTATTAATATTTTCTTCCGAATTCTAAAGCATACAGAGAGAATTTTCAATAAGCTTAAAACAAGGTTTCTTTTGTGCTCTTAAAACAAGGAAAATTTTGGGACCAAAATCAGTTAAAGATGTGTATTATGTAATACCAAATAACGAAAAAGAACAAATCACTGTTATGGGATGTTTTTCAGCAAATAATGAGATTGTTCCATTGGTGATAATATATCCGTATAAGCATCTCTGAAGGGAAATTGTGGAATCAATCTGTACCAAATTGGTGGGCTATATGATTATCTGAAAATGGTTGGATAGTGCAAGAACATTTATCATTTTAAATGCATTCTAAAATTCCATATGAGCAGTTTAGACTATCGAAAAGGGAAGATAAAATTGAAGATCTGTTATTTATATTTCACAGTTACAAAGCACATCACTTAGATAATGATATGAATGAACATTGGAGCCTTTTTTTTTAATGCCTTTTTTTTTATCTAAACTTGATTTCAGTAAAACATTGTCTTTATCTTGTAAATCCTTTAAATTTAAATATTTTGTTGTATATCTTTACAGTATAAATCCTTTAATGTTAGTTAATAATAAACAGTTAATAATATCATTAATATTTTCTTTTATATCCACATTATAAATCCTTGATTATAATAAATTCATAACTTAAATTTAAATATTTTGTTTTATGTTTTTTCATTATAAATACTTTAATGTAATGAATTTCTAACTTAAGTTTTAATATTTTTTTTATTATTATGCTTTCATTAAGTTCTGGAGCAAAATGCAATTGGAAATATTCCAATTAGAAATATTATTACAATACCAGTTGGAGTTTGCACGTGAAGCGTAGCAAATGAGGTTCGTTCGTACGACAACGAAGTTTTAAAAATATACAGATCTTCCTGATATAGTAGACAATACTTTGGATACAGTACAGTGGTTGAACTCTTTGTGTTCCTATAAACACACAGGAAGTAAATTTCATTGCACCTCAGCAACGTATATCATATTCATAAAATGTGGCACAGTTTAATATAATTAAAACATATCCCAAACAATGTTTCTCCGTATAGCATTATGTAGTAGAATACTTTTGTGTGGCCCCGTAATTTAATAATAAATATTCTTTGCATCTCAGATTGTACAGAATTTATATTTTAGTATATATATACGTCATAGGTTCATGTCAATTTTATTATGTTCGAATGAGTGTAACACCAGGGCCGTAGCGACCGCCCCCCATACCTCCCATTTGGGGGGGGGGGCGACGAAATCAGGGGGCCCCTTAATCGATTCTATCGACCTTTTTACCGAAGTTTATTTGTTTTGAAAATGTAAGAAAACACTTCTTTTAATGTTTTTATTTTTTCAAACTCTCTTCTTATTCAGGGGCATGCCAGGCAATTTCCCCAGGTGCCCTTTTTTTAAGCTCCCCCCCCCCCCAATAATGAGGATTTTCATTAAATGGCGCCAAATGCTTAAAATGTGCCAAAAGTGACCGAAATTCATACGTTTTCAAACATTTAGGAAGGGAATGCTGTTCTCCTTTTCCACTCTGCATCCAGTGTTCTCTCCACATACGCAGAAAACAAACTATATCATTAGAAAACAAATTATTAAAATTTTATTACAACCAGGACCCGACTTAGACTGTGATGGGCCTCTTTCTACCTTTTGGATTTTTTCTCGAATTATGCTAAAGTGTTTAAAACTAACCTTTTTACTAATTGTTTATTCGCATTTGTATGCAGAATAGCACAAATAAAATAACTTTAAGAAATTATCGAATACATTTTTTTCTTCTGTTATAGAAATATAAGACTGAATGTGAGCCATTAAAATGTAAATACAATTGTGATGTAACTGCTACATCCAGGGGCATGGGGTTCCAAAACAGAGGAGAGATGAGAAAAGAGCCCCAATAAAGCTAAAAATAAATAAAGAAAGAAGGAATTTTTGTCACTTTTGGCCATTTTTTATTAGCCTTAACGAAAAAATTATATTTGCCCTTGGGGGCCTCCCTCAATCGGGGGCCCCAGCATCCGATGCAGTTACCCAGCATGTCCGTGACTTAGCCAGGCCCTGATTACAACAACATAGTATCCTATAGCTTTTAAAAGAAATTTTTTATTAATGTTTCCTCGTAACGTGATAAGTTAAAACTGTTAATTATGTCCAATTTTGAGCCTTCTTTTTTAGACATCTTGTAATGTACGTTGGTAAGCAAAGTAAAAATTTTCAAAGAAATACTTATCTCAATCAATCTATCATTTTTTCTATAATTATCAAATTAAAATTTTTAATTAAAGTTGTGACCAATTTTTTGGGATATCTTGTATATAGATGTGAGTACAAAATTTATGCATGTGTACAATATGTTTTTTTTTAGTGCTTTTCACTTCTACATTATTAAAAAAAAAAAAAAAAAAAAAAAAAAATCTACAGATAGATAGAGGGGGGGGGGGGTTGTCCAGAATGATGTTTGTTCCGGGGGCCCCCTGTAGCCTTAACTGGGCCCTGTTTTTATCAAAAACCTTGTTTAGATTTCAAAAACGCAGAAACCAAGAAACTGAAAATCCTTATTTTCTTACTCGTTTCCCCCCCCCCCCCCTCCCTCGCTTTTTGACCATGAGTTTTTGCATGGAACTAAGAAAGATAAGGAAAATTTAGATAAGGAATTCTATTGGGAAATGTAACTATGGGATTAGTTAAATATTGTTGAGAGATTAATATAATATGAAAAAATTTTTTATACAATAATTATAACTGTTAATAAAAAATTATTTTTTAAAGAAATTCTTTAAGGGGGTCCATTACTGGCACATCTACCCTATACGGGAGAACGATTAACAAACAAAATCTTCACTTGTCGCCCCTTTGTTCTGGTACCCGGTGCACACATGCCCCTTTCGCCCCCTCCCCCCCCCCCCCGTTAGTTTCGACCCTGTTTTTAGTTATGATATGAGTTTTTAAATTAAACTACATTTTTGCATATTACGTTGCGTGTATAAATGCTATAGACCAGATATAGGGTAATACAACAGTTAATCTGTAAGAGTTACAGAGTATGAATGAAAGTAACTGTAAAGTGGTTTCGAATGAGCTACGCATTTTTACGCTATCCCATGATAGCTAACGATTCTAGGTTTGCCATGTTGATTACGTTCTGTTTAAGATAAAGTCCTGTTATTTTCATAGTAATGAATTGAAGATATATAATAGTATCAAATTTTATATTCAAGCATCTTTGCATAAGAGTTTAATAGCTTATGCATGAAGTTTTGAGTATATATAAAAATAATTATAGTACGAACGCACCTCATTTGCCACGTTTAGCGTGCAATTTGCAACTTGTTTTTCATGAAAAATGAAAAATTACCTATTTTTTTAAAGGTTTTGTTGAACTCTTTATAATTTCAACAGAATCTGAAAATGATAGTATCTCTGAATGCAAGCTTTTTATTTTCTAGATTGTGACAATTTTTTACTATATTCACCAGTGACTCAGGACCATAGCTAGAAGTGAATAATAAGGGGGGGGGGTCACATTTTCTCTCTCTCTCTCTCTCTCTCTATGACGCAAAAAAGATAAATTAGTGCATATTCACACTGCAGGTAGTATGTTTTTTTATTAAATTGTTGTAATTATAGGGTGAGTTGTGTTTCAGTTAAATTTGATATTTCAATAAAAAGAAAAATATATAAGTTCAGGCCTACCTTGCTAGGAATCTTCTTCGAGCATAATAACTTTCTTCTTCTTTAGGCCTGCGTAAAATTTACTGGAATAATAATATATTATTATTTTATTAGTATGTACTGTAGAATAAATAATATGTGCACTTCCGTTTTGGGAAAGACGTCTTCTTTAATTACACACACACACACACAAAAAAAAAAAAAAAAAAAAAAAAAAAAAAAATCACAGGACAATTTACGTAAACACAAAATAAGTAGAATTTAAATGTTTAAATCTTAAAGTCTTTTAAAAAGAAATATTATCGGAGCTGAGAGTTTTGCTTCCGAATTTTACAGTTTTAGAAAAAGGTAAACATCATCTGCTTAGAATCATTTCTGACTGAGAGTAGCTTCGCAGAAAAAATGTGACGTCAAAGAAAGTTTTTTAATGAGTTCTTTTCTTGGTTTCAGGACAAAAGTTTCATGCTGCTGCCATCTGGCGTTGTCCTTTGGAAACAAATAAGTTTTTAATGGAGAGAAAGAGTCTTTTCCATCAGTAATAACTTCATTTTGTGCTAAAGAAAAAAAATATGATGATGAAAAATTCGAGTATGTAACTTTTGCAATATTAAACATCATGTTAGATTCATAGGCGCAAATAGAATCAGTGAGTGTTGAAACACTTGTTTTTTAAATCACAATTTAATATTTCTGCAAAACTATGAAAGGGCCTCAAAAGTAAATTAGATTTTGAATAGAATTTCCTTTAGATTTACGGAATATAAATTCATTCAGTGATCTTGGAATCCTTTCCACGGTTGTCTCAAAATGTTTTATGGGGGAGGGATGCTGATTCCCCTCTAGCACCCCCATAGCTACTGCTCTGTATGGCACATCGCACCCTTCCTACGAAAGTGCCACAACTCAAAAATTAGGCTTAATGAGTTATGGCTGCTACTCTACTTAGTCTTTATTCCTCTACAAATCTCCTAAAGTAGAAGATAGATCACTTAAAATCCAGAAACCAGGTAGAAGTTGTGTTTGCAACAATTCCAATGAGTCCACCACAATCTGAAACAGCTTTTCGTATTTCCTGAAAAACAAAATTTTATGAGTTGTACCAAGGGTGCGATATTTACATATATGTCCTATCTTTATGTTGTCCATATGTTTCTTAATATATCGGTACAAAGTTCAGTCTTTCCATTTTAACTTATTATTTCATTATCTGTCTTTAGTTATCAGTCCGAAGGAGCTATACCAACCTTTATCATTCCATATCAAAAATATTTTTACAACTCTCATCACCTGTGCCCTTTTCACTGCTGTTTGAATTCACAATTCAGTTTATATACATTCCAGCAAAGCTAATTTTATCGTGTATGTTCAGCATATTCAGGTAAGGACGAATTTTTAGCAATATATACTTTTATCACTGCAGTTTTTTAATGAGATTTTCTAGAGGACAAATGTTTCACAAGAATATAAAAAAAAACTTACTTGATTTTAAAAAATCTTAATGTGAATAATGTACTATAATCTTAATATAAAAAATGTATGTATTTATAATGAGCGATGACTTTTATCTTTTCCAATGTTGAGTTATTTTGGCGGCGATGTGGTAACTTTGGCAGAAAATTTTCATCCATTTAAAATTGGTGTTAATTTTACGTCATCGTCCATCGCCATGATATCCAATTCTTACTATGCCTATTACAATATGTCCAATTTTATTTAGTCAGTTAAAGACAAATTTCATCGTATCCAAGATTTAGATAGCCCTTTTTTTCGTGTCCGATTTAGATACAGATGTCATATACGCACCGGGTTTTGCGCGATTTATTTTTGGACGCCAATTTGCCTAAAACTTTGCCTTTGAATACCAGGTAATGTATATTTTAATATTATTTTTATTATTTTAAAAAGAAAATAGCAATAAAAATAAGTTTAAGTATTAATTATGGAACCACACAATTTATATAATAAAAAAAAAAAGAAAAGAAAATATAAATAGATAAATAATTTATTAAGTTGGGTTGTTATGTTAAGCAAAATAACGCCATTTTGGCAGGAATTAGCAACTCAGCGTGTATATGACCCAATTTATTATGGAAGGTAAATCGTTGGCGCCTTCTAGGATTATAATATATCGAGTTGATGATCCATGACTAATAGTATTGGCGGTAAGTATTGTATGGTATTGTATTACTTAAGATTAAATATAAAAAAATGCTTAAATCTATCAAAGAAAAGAAAAGAAGTAGATAAAGAAAATTTTGAAGTTGAGTCTCAGATGGATCATTTTCTCGTATTCGAATAAAGATTATCTCATAAAAATCGTCGTAAATATTTTCATTTTCTAACGTCATTTTTAGACATTAGTTTGTTTTAAAAGATACAGATGTACTATCCGGACCCAAAGTGATAGATCGCCAAAAATGGTTGACAATTGCCAATCTTGTTTATCAAGGCCAATGACGTTCAGATTAGTAATATAATGTTTTTAATTACATAATATTATTAAAAATGACAAATAATAAAAAATTGAAATTAAAAAGGTAAATAATCTATAAAAATAAAAGCAATAAATAATAAAAGAATAAATTATAACAAAAATAAACTATAAATTATAATTAATAAGTAAACTATGAACAATAATAAGTTAATCTTTATATATAAAAATCTTCTGTGCGTGTGTATGTAATTGAACTCCTCCTAAACGACTGGACCGATTTTGATGAAATTTTGTGTGTGCGTTCCAGTAGATTCGAGAATGGTTTAGATTCACATTCCGTCGAAATTGATTCAGTACTTTTTTAGTAATTAGGCAAAAACTAATAAGTGATTTTTCGCTAATTAAAAGTGTTGAATAAGTTCGATGAATAGAGTGCGGACGGAATGTCCGAGCGGTCTAAGATGCCAGATTTAAGCTCAGCTTCTTGAAGAAAGAGATCGTGTGTTCGAACCCCACTCCTGACAAACGTGTATGCTTTACAATAACATTTCCTGTATTATAATTTTGATTAACCGACTTCAGACAATCGTTAACTTTTAACTAAAAAGAGAAAAATAAACTTTTCTATCAAAAATTGAACCGACTGCAAAAATTACTGAAGAGTGAAAAATAATTTCCTTACATAAATTGTAATAAGAAATTAAATTAAGAGCGTAGTGTTTATCCTGCGTATTACCATATTTACGTACATTTAATTGATTTTCTGGAGTCGGTGCCAAGAAGGACAACGTCTGTCGGTGACAGGACGACGTCTGTCGGGTCCACTAGTAAACTATAATAAACAAATTATATGCTTGTCAAAAAATAAGGGTTAAAGTAATTACTATTATTGACATCACGCTTGGCTAAGTTGTGTCTGACATGGCCCAGATAATAAGTAAGTACCATTTTAACGATACAAAACGAATTTTTCTGAATTAGCGACCTAGACAAATCGATTTCTAAGCTCAAATCGGTATATAAGCCAAGTTTTATGAAAATCATTAGAGTCGTTTTCGAGATATAGCATCATTTTCGGAGCTGAGTTTGTTTTAATCAGCCAAAACGAACTTTATTCCAAACAGAATTCTGCAAATTACAAGCATAAAAAAGCATAATTTAGCAAAAAGATAATAATATTCAAATTGCTTTTAACTAATTTCTAAAAGTAAATCATTATTTGTTTTAGGATTCATTAGAAAAATGTGGTCCTTACAAAAAGAAAAAAAAATTACGTCTATAAAAATTTTAAAATTAGAGCACAGTTCCTTTCAACAATCATCTATCGAAATCAAAAGCAGTGTTGATTTCAGACACTTTTCTCGGGGAAAGACTTCTGTGGCTCGGGGGGAGGAGGACATTATAGAGTTCAGAGGGGAAATTTGCACTTTTTGACCATTGAAAACGCAAAATCTCAAATTTTCCAGGAGGGGGATCTCATTGCTAAGGGGGTAATATCCCCTTAGGCCACCCCTTGAATTCTACACTGATCAAAAGGATTAAAAGTTTCTCTTTCACGTTGACATAAGAGGGATTGTGATTTAACAAAAATATTACCATAATTAAATTTTCAATAATTTCTAAAATGAAACCATCTGTTTTCTCTTTCAGGGTTTATTATGAAAATGTTGTTGCTGTACATGACTACCCTGATTTTGGGATTTGTGCCAAGCATATGCATGGAAACATGTCCAGCAAAAGAAGATATAAGTCCTTGTGAATGTAAAATAGATTATGGAGCAGTTAAAGTTTCTTGTTCAGGTTTCAGGTTCCGGCCTAATTTAGAAACACTCCAGAAAGCTTTAAGTAGCTTATCTGGAAAAGTTATTTATCAGTTCAATTTGGAAGAGTTTAATATCAGTATACCCTCGAATTTATTTTCGGAGATTGGCATCAAGAAATTAGAATTTCATTCTTGTCATATGGACGTTTTAACGAACGAGCACCAGCCTGGGTTCTTAGGGTTGGAGAATTATTTAGAGGTAAGATATTTTGTTTTCGATTCTTATTCCAATATTATGCTGAAGAATTAATTTTCATACATATGAGAATTGAAACATACGTTTATATTTATATTCATAAAACATCATCTTTTAGGTAGATTTCGTAAGAAATACTACCTATTGCAATCGCACCAGTTTATATATCTATCTATCTATCTATCTATCTATATATCTCACTTTTTTATGGACACGATAACTTCTATAATTCTTCGCCAATCTCCACCAAACTTGTACATAAAATCAATGGGGATAAAATCTTGGCTGAGTTCGTTAATGGGCAAAATCGGACCAAGGGGGTTGGAATAGGGGGCGATTTTGTGAAAACCGAAAAAACGCCATAACTTCTTAATTAAAGTAGATATCGAATCGGTTTAAAGTTTATATTACTTCTTAAAAATGGGCCAAAAGTTTATGCATGACAGATTTTTGATAAATTTAGAAGTGGGCTCAAGGGGCGAAAAAAACAGGGGTTTTGAGAGAAAAAAATTCATAACTTTGTCAATTTCCAAGATATCAAGTCCAAATAAATTTTTTATAAATGTTCTTAAAATTATCTAAAACTTTTGTATTCACAAGTTTTTGATAGGACCAACTTTTACCGATGAAAAAAATTAAAAACGAAAAGAAAAAGGGCACTGAAAAAAGAGAAAAATCCATAACTCCGTCAATTTTTAAGATATCAAATCTGATTAAATTTATTTTACATCTTCTAAAAAATATCTACAACTTTTATATTGACAAGTTTTTCATAGGACCAATTCGTATAGCAAAAAGAAATTAAACAAAAATAGGAGTTGGAGAAAAAAACTCAAATCCAAACGGCTTATATTCTGACTCATTTTTATATTCATTTTTCATTTTAAACGCATCCAAATGGTAGATCCTCTTATTTAGAAACTGTATAAAGCGATGCATTGGTCAATTTTCTGATAAAGACAGAATATATTTCAAAAAAGGCTACCAAAAAGGGTATTTTGAACAGAATTTCCGAAAGTCATCGGGACTGAAAATTGAAGGAAGTATTCAAATAAGAAATTGCGTTTTTTTCTGTCTCGTTTTTAAATCCATTTTTGTTCTCAAACGTATCCAATTTACAGATCCTCTTATTTAGGAACTATGTAATGTGTTGCATTGGTCAGTTTTTTGATAAAGACACAATATATTTCAAAAAAGGCTACCAAAAAGGGTATTTTGAACAGAATTTTCAGAAATCATCGTAACTGAAAATTTAAAGAAGTGTTCAAATAAGAAATTGCGTTTTTTTCTGACTTGTTTTTAAATACATTTTTGCTCTCAAATGCATACAATTTACAGATCCTCTTATTTAGGAACTATATAATGCGATGCATTGATCGGTTTTTTGATAAGGACAGAATATATTTTGAAAAAGGCTACCAAAAATGGGTATTTTGAACAGAATTTCCCGAAGTCTTCGAGATTTGAAAATTTAAGGAAGTTTTCACATAGCAAATTGTTAAACGATTTTTATGACTCGTTTTAAAATCCATTTTCGCTCTCAAATGCATCCAATTTACAGATCCTCTTATTTAGGAACTATATACTGTGTCGCATTGGCCAGTTTTTTGATAAAGATAGAATATATTTTTAAAAATGCTGTCAAAGTGAGTATTTCGCACAAAATTTTCCGAAGCAATCATGATTAAGGATGTATTCAAACAACAAATCGGTTATTTTATGACTCATTTTTAAATTCAATTTTTTTCTCAAATGCTTTCAACTGACAGTTTTTTGTTATTTAGGAACTGTATAATGTACTGTTTGGGTCGATTTTTTAATAAATTTAGAATCTATTTCAAAATATGTTGTCATAATAGGCATTTGAGCTGAATTTTTCTTAAGATGATTCTGATAAAACCAGATTTTGCAGAAAAATGAAATTAAAAATTTTTCATAAACGGCCAAATGAAGTTATTAAACTGGGTTTATCTCTATTCATATATATATATATATATATATTTGTTGAAATGAGCACTCTTCGAAATCTACCTCCGCCTATAGGCCCAGCCGACAGGGATTTTTTAAAATTAAGTTTTAAAAATCATCATCTTACAATGTAAAAGAGTTACATTGTAAGATGATGATTTCCATAATCGTGGGATTTGAAGATATAAGCGATGTAATGGGATAATATACAAAAAAAGAAAGAAAAAGTGACATAACATTCATGTCTAAAAACAAGTGATATCGTTTTAATTCAAGAAGATACAGTGTAATTTAATTTGCAATAAAAGGCATAACGTTACACATTAAAACTGGATCCAAATTTAACAAGTTCATTAGAAACAAGATAATTTCATTACAAATTTTTACACTGTGTTTCTAAGGGCGATAAAATATTTTTTGGAGATTATTTACGCTTATCCTAGCACGAACCCTATTTCAAATAAAGTTTCTAGCATGATCAGTTTATTTACAGGGACAGTCAAAAATTTTTCGTTTAATTATGGACTATGGGGAAAAAAGCGCTTCAAATGAATTTTAAAGGTGTTGCACCCTGTCAAACATATTAAAATTTATATTCATCTACGAAGTTCATTAAAATATGCATTCTGTAAAATATATGGTGAAAAGAAAAGCTAATATTCATTTACAGGGCCACACACACACACACAAAAAAAAAAAAAAAAAAAAAAAAAAAAAAAATTCAATTACGTAATGGTAAAGTAGAAATTGTTTGAGATATATTTTTATCAAATTATGATATGCGGTTTTAAGTTTTACTAAATTTATACATATTATATGGTATGTAATAAATGCTATAGTTAATTTACAGGGTTACACAAGAGATCTAGTAAAGGTTGCTGAATATAAGTGTAATTTACTTAAAGATTGTTTATAACTAAATTATGTATTTTTAATCGGAATTTTACTCTGTTTACTCAGAAATGTTTGTAGAATACAGATAAAATGATATACAGGGCAACGCAGAAAATTGGATACATGGTCATTTATGGATGATAATTTCTTTAAATATGATTTTGGTAGTCTTAAGTGTTTTTTAGTTTGAAATAAATTTTAGCTAAATATTAGCGTATAATAAAGGTTCTGAGTAAACTCCAGGGATGAACAAAAGTATACAAGTATGTTTCCATCTATTAAGATAAACGGCTAAAAGAGAAATTTCAAACTATTAGGTGTTTTCTTCCTAAATTAATATTTTCCATTACACGGTATATATATCAACCAACAGATCAAACACAGGGCTGTTCAAAAGTATTAAAATACATATTTGGCTATGGGCAGTAACACTTTATTAAACTAAATAGCGAAATTTTGTCAAAGTTTTCAGGAAATGTTGGAGAGTGTTTTACAATCTATGACTAATGTTTGATTTTTCTTACTAGTTAACAGTTTTCATTTATTTAATGTAATATTTAATGCATTAAAAAGCAAATTCTAAACAGAAAAAACTGATGAAAAACATTTTGAAAAACGACATACAACTTCACTTCATAAGGTTTAAAACGTCACACAGAGTACATAATCTTTAAACTGTGATTGGTACAAATTGGCATGCAATTGTCTTTTTGTATCAATCGTCCTTTAAAAATTATCAAATTCCTTGGGCGTTTTGAACTGGCCTTGTATGTCGTTGGTCGCGTTTCAGCTATGACGCCAACGGATATAACTGTATTTATACCCCTTGGCCTCCACGCGTTTCCCAGTTTCGGGAAAGAGGTTAAGTAACTGACCCCTAAAACTTTGTACATAATTAAAAAAACACTCATAACTCTTTATCTACAAATAAATAGACTTATTTTCAGATAGCCTGTTTACTTAACTTAATTTTTTCAATTTTGTCACTTATACCCTTTGGCTTCTAGGGTCCTCATTTATATATCTCACTTTCTTATGGACACGATAACTTTAATAGTTCTGCTCCAATCTCATCCAAACTGATACAGTCGACTCTCGTTAATTCGAAATCGGATAATTCGAATCTTCGCTTAATTCGAACTAAACATGAAGCCCCGAAATTTTCAATGGCAGAATAACGTTAAAAATTTTCATTAATTCGAACTCTTTTCCTTTGGACTTCATTTAATTCGAACTAACGAAAATTCCGATTTTTCATTTTTCTTTACCTTCTCACAGATTTCAGATCATTTGAACAACTTTATTTCTTTGATTTTTGTGAGAATTGTTCCGAACGAGTATATATATAATTTCATGCTCTTGGTATTCACTTTCTTAGTTCTCCGTCTGTCCATCAGTGGCGCTTCAAATTTTTCTTCCATTGTGCTGGTTTCTAATCTTTTAATTAGTTTATGTTTTTATACATTCTAATTTTATATTAAATCATATTCTAATGATAACAGACGAAATAAATTTAAAAAACACTATAACATTAATTCCTTTGTAATTAGTACCATATTAAGCATGTTTTCATTTCATACTTTCCATAATTCGAAATTCGGATAATTCGAACATTTCTTGTTGTCCCGACGAGTTCGAATTAACGAGAGCCGACTGTACATAAAATCAAGGGATATAAAATCTCGGCTAAGTTCGTTAATGGGCAATATCGGTCCAAGGGGGTGGAAATAAGGAGGGGTTTTGTGAAAACCGAAAAAACGCCATAATTCTTAATTAAAATAGATATCGAATCGATTTAAAATTTATATTATTTCTTAAAAATGGGCCAAAAATTTATGCATGACCGATTTTGTAGGGGCGCAAAAAAAAAAACAGGATTTTTGGGATAAAAAAATTCATAACTTCGTCAATTTTCAAGATATCAAATCCAACTGAATTTTGTGTAAATGTTCTTAACATTATCTAAAACTTTTACATTTACAAGTTTTTAATAGGACTGTTTCCTACCGATGAAAAAAATTAAAAACGAAAACAAAAAGGAGGTTTAAAAAAGACAAAAATCCACAACTTCGTCAATTCTTAAGCTGTCAGATATAATTAAATTTATTTTACATCTTCTCAATAATATCTACAACTTTTATATCGACAAGATTTTCATAGGACCAATTCGCAAGGCAAAAATAAATTAAACAAAAATAGGAGTTGGAGAAAAAAAACCCTCAAATCCAAACTGCTTATATTCTGATTCATTTTTAAGTCCATTTTTTAAAATTTTAAACGCATCCTAATGACAGATCCTCTTATTTAGAAACTGTATAATGTGGCGCATTGGTCAGTGTTTTGATAAAGACAGAATATATTTAAAAAAAGGCTGCCAAAAAGGGTATTTTGAACAGAAATTCCCTAAGTCATTGTAATTGAAAATTTGAGGAAGTATTCAAATAACAAATTGCGTTTTTTCCCGACTCATTTTTAAACCCATTTTTGCTATCAAACACATCCAATTTACAGGTCTCTTATTTAAGAACTATATAATGTGACACATTGATCAGTTTTTTGATAAAGGCAGAATATATTTAAAAAAAAAAAAGCTTCCGAAATGGGTATTGTGAACAGAATTTCCCGAAGCGAGAACATGATAGAAAAATTGAGATATTCAAGTAAAATATTACGTTTTTCTGATTCATTTTTAATTTTAGTTTTACTCTCAAACGCATCCAATTGAATCGTTCTCTTTTTTAAGAGCTGTATAATGTGCCGTATTGGTCAGTTTTTTTGATAAAGACTGAATATATTTAAAATAATGCTGTCAAAGTGAGCACTTCACACAAAATTTCCCAAAGCGATCATGATTAAAGAATTGAGAATGTATTCAAATAACAAATTGGTTATTTTATAATTCATTTTTAAATTCAATTTTGCTCTCAAACGCATTCAATTATGACACTTTTTTCTTATTTAGGAACTATATAAAGTGCCGTATTGGGCGATTTTTTAAATAAAGTCAAAGTATATTTCAAAATATGTTGTAAAATGGACATTTGAGCCGAATTTAGCTTAAGATGATTCTGATAAAACCAATTCTTCCAGAAAAATAAAATTAAAAATTTCTCAAAAGCGGCCAAATAAAGTTGTTAAACTGGGCTTATTTGTAATCAAATTTTATTTTTTGTTGTTGAAATGAGCACTCTTCGAAATCTACCTCCGCCTATAGGCCAAGCCGACAGGGATTTTTTAACAAGTTTGACAAGTTGCTTAATTGGCGAGATAAAAATCAGTGAAAATGTTCAAATGAGGTAATATTATTCAAAAGCGTCTAGTATTTAAGGTATGACTTGTAGAGTAGTTAATAGTGATGGGCGATTCTCGAAAATTTCCTACTCGATAAAAATCGTAATCGTAAAAAAGCGCATTCGATAAAGTCATCGATTAATTTCGAGAATCTACAATCGAGATGTTTTTACAATCGATTATTAAAATCTTTGTTATTACATGTTTAAAAAGCATAATTTAATAAATACATGGAAACTGAAAACAAATGAATTTAAAAAACAACAACAAACCGAAAGGATGTTATAATGGAGCCGCAATAGTGGAAAAGTCATGTAACGGCGTTACTTGGTTTCAATAAGTTGTAAAGTCGCGAGTAGAAAAATGGCCAAAGATAAAATAATCAAAAGCACTCCTAGTGAAAGAACATGAACTAAAAGGATATTAAAAGTGATGAAAATCTTTTATTGATTTTTGTACATATACTGCGATGCGATCTACAATTCTCCCATTATTAGAAGACTCTCTATTGAAATTCATTAAACGAACCACTCGGGGGGGAGGGGGGCAAAGTAGTGCAGGAGCAATGAAAATGCATAATATAAGTAAATGGTCATTCGGCTTTCCAACAATACTTGGCATGATGGGTGTCGGTTAAATTTATTAAAGAGTTTCCCGCGGGGGCAAAGTGGGGCGGGATGAGCGCGGGAGGTATATACAATAAAATGGAAATTACAGAGCTTTCTAATGATATATCACGAAAGAGGAGTCAACAAAAGATATAAAAACACTACCCTTAGAATTCCAACTATTGCAACACCCGGAATACAGCCTGTCCTCACAGTTTGTGAATTTTTCATACATTATAAATTATATATTGGAAGTCTCTATAAAAAAAAAATCAGATCTGAATTCACAAAAACGAAATGATTTCAAAAAAGTTTGAAAAGCGCTTCTGTAAGGAGGCCAAATTGAGGAAAAGAGAAGAAAGATTCATAATATGAAAGAGTGGTTTGAAAACTTCCGTTGATTTATCATATGACCGGTCCATAAAAAGCTTCATATTTACTCCTCACTATTCCACTATTTTTTTCTACCCTGAATACATCCGGAAATCGCGCAGCCTCGCTTTTAAATGTTTATATTTAATAAAATATTTTTACCAAAGGGCTCCATCAAAAAATCACATTTAAAATGAAATTTATTTTCAAAATAGCTACGATTTAAAAAATTCACCCTCATCGCTCCCCTCCCCCCTGCGGAAATTCAACCCCAGGAAGTTCATAATGTGAAAGAGTGATTCGAAAAACATTCCAAAAATCAATCACATGAAGGGTCCAAAAAAGTTTGGAATTTACTCCTCACCCGCAGGTTTAATTTTTCTTAACAGAATACACCCGGAAATCACGCATCCCCTACTTTAAAATGTTTATAATTAGTAATTTTTATTAGAAGGTTCCATCAAGAAACCACTTCTAAAATGATAGTTATTCTCGAAATAGCTACGATTAAAAAAATTCACTCCCCGTCGCCCCCCCCCCCCCCGTCCTGAAATTAAACTTCAGGAAGAGAAAGGTCCATAATATGAAAGAGTATTCCGAAACCTTTCCTATGACATATCACATAACGGATCCAAAAAAAGTTTGAAATTTACTCCTCACCCGTGGCCGTAATGTTACTTTTTCTTCCCAGAATGCGCCAGGAAATCACGCAGTCCCCATTTTAAACTTTTGTATTTATGAAATAATATTTACCGAAGCGCTCCTCTGAAAACCACATCTAAAATAATATTCATTGTCAAAATAGCTAAAATTAATAATAATAATAATAAAAAATCACCTTCTTATCGCTTCCCTTCCCCCTCCTGAAATTCAACTCCAGGAGGAGAAATATTCGTAAAATGAAATAGAGGTTCGAAAAAATTCCGATGATATATATATAACATGACGGGTCCAAAAAAGAGGTTGAAATTTACATGTCACCTGTGGGTTCACTCATTTTTCCCAGAACACACCTAAAAACGATGTACCCCTCCCCCCCCAACTTTAAAATCTTTATATTTAATAAGTTATATTTACCGAAGAGTTCCATAAAAGAAACCTCCACATCTAAAATGATATTTATTACCGAAATAGACACGGTTTAAAAAATTCACCCTCTTATCGGTTCCCCCCCCCCCCCCTCTTCCTCCTGAAATTCAACTCCAGGCGGAGAAAGATTCGTAAAATGAGGTGCAAAAACATTCCGATGATGTACATATAACATGACGGGTAAAAAAAAAAAAAAAAAAAAAAAAAAAAAAGGTTTGAAATTTACATGTCACCCGTGGGTTCACTTATTTTTCCTAGACTACACCTAAAAATGATGCAGCCCGCACTTTAAAATCTTTATATTTAATAAATAATATTTACCGGAGAGTTCCATAAAAAAATCCACACCAAAAATAACATTTATTGTCGAAATAGCTAAGATTTAAAAAATTCGCCCCCTCATCGCTCCCCCCTCTCCCCTCCCCTACCCCTCCCCTCCTCCCGCCTCTTAAAATTCAACTCCAAAAGTAGAAAGATTCATAATATGAAAGAATGATTAAAAGAGCTTTCGAATATGCCTCTCATTTCAACAAATTTCATCGTGATAAAGTCAGGCATAACGAGAAAATCATTTCATTGCGATGAAAATTAACCTCGATTGAAATAGGTTTATCGAAGGACTTGCAACTTCCAGGTGAAATTTAACCTTGATAAAAGCGGCACTCCGAGAATCTTGTGGTTTGCTGATGAATGCCTTTTTCGATAAGGACGATTTTCGTTCTCGCTGAGAATAGAGATGACGAGCTTTATCGAGGCGTTTTGTCGATGAAGCTTTGTGAAATGAAAGTTTTATCGAAAAACGAAGTACAGAAAGAAGCATGAGAATATGACTTGTGAAATGAAGACCTAATTTTCAAAGTTTCTGGTATTTTAGTCTTACCATGCTGTCACGTACGTGGTACCCCCCAATAAATATTGTTTATTACAAAAAAAAAAAAAAAAAAAAAAAAAAAAAAAAAAATTCAAAGAGGGGGTTGGAGATGGGACGAACATATGTTTAAAACAGTAGCGATTTCTACAATACTTATCAATTTAAGTGTGGTTTTTTTTCATCGAATCATTCGGTAATTATTTATCAATCGTAAAAAAATTTAAATGTCTGCTGCAGGAAATTGGGGGCGAAAGGGTTGGACTGACGGGGGTCAGGGGAAAGGGATAATTTTCACTTTTTAAGCCCGTCATATTGTATATCATCTTGAAGATCTCGAATTACTCTTTCATATTATGATGCTTTCTTACCCCCACTTCCGAATTTGGTTCTCACGGCGGGAGGGGGGGGGGTTGGCATTTTTCGAAGCTTTTTGTGTTTTTATAATTTTAGATCGAATTTTTTAATTGAAAACGTCCTTAGGCGTATTGGAAATTTTTTTGAGATGGGAAAAAACCATTGAACTAGCCACATTGTTACTGTAACCTAGGCACATTGTTTTAAAGTTCCCTCTTTGAGGACCTCTTCCAAAGGTGAGGGGCTTGACCCACCGCCCCCCCCCACCCCCAACATACACTTTAAAATATTGCTCATTTTTTTCTCTACCAATTTTAACTTAAAAGTTTAAGCTATATGGCACAAGCGGGGGTATTGACCCCCCCCCCCCTGTTGGTTATTCACCAACATAATTTTGCTCATTTCTTCACTTCATTTCAATTTTTAAAAGGCTATAACTTTGTTTGTATGGGAGCTATAGCAGCGAGAAAAACTATAGCATAGCTAACTTTTCGTCGCCGCTCTTTTTGCAGTTTTACGGTTTTCCCCATAACACCGGGTTTTTTTTTTTGGGGGGGGGAGGGGGCCAGGGGGGGCATTTTTCATTTTTTGATGTAATATGTTTATTGAAAGCTTATGCTTCATACATTACCAATTTAGCATAAAAAAGTTTCTCCCGTCATTCTGGGTCACGTTACGGACCCATAAGGGGTTGAAATTTAAATTTCTCAAAATTCTTCGAAGTTTTCGCTAAATCGGCATCTGGAAAACATCGTGCCAATGTGGTGCGTGTATGACATCTGCATCATATAAATATTGTTCACCAGTGCTGGGACTCTGGCCTCCTCTCGCGTGTAGGCGTTATTTTACCGCGGTTACTTGGTCCTTGTATTTCCTGCACAATAAAATATTTCCTGACGATTAAGAAATACACACGTAATTGTTCAAGTTTTGACTTCTGTCGGCAGTTCCAATTTTTTTTTTTTTTTTTTTTTTTTTTTTCGGATTTTGCAATAAATAATATTTATAATATACATGGAATTTAGAAAATAAGGAAGTTGTTGTTTGGCATGTGACCACTTACTGATCTTATGCACCCGATGTTATATATTTCCCCCCCCCCCCACTACGTTACCTTGGGGGGGGGGCAGTTTTCAAAATTTAACGTTTGATTCAAGCTTACGTTCGGTTGTTCGTTCAATTCGAAATTTTGTTTTTCTTTTTCTTTGTTTACAAGATTTTGCTGTGCGTGCACACCGCGTTTGGTATATGATGCCATATACAATGAGGACCCAGTTCGAGATTTCATATTAACATTCCGGCGGGCGCGCCGTTGTAAAAAGTACAACATTCACTTTCTTTTTTCTTTAAAAAAAATGCACGCCTCCTTTAATATGTTATAACAAAATAAATCTAAGTGTATTGCGGCTTTCATAAATTGTGAGCAGAGAAAACTTATATGATATTTGTATGTTAAATTATTTGTAAAATTAAAATAAAACAGCAATAATTGAATGTTTCCCTCCTGTTGTACAATTTACAACGCGCGCCTGCTCATGTGATGAAAATTTGTGCGCCTGGCGAAAGGTTAAAAGATTGCGTATAAATTGGATACACCAATGAAAGGAGGGGCTCATTAGCGAGTGAATCCATCGTGTCTTTATTAACACCGACTCATTCACCTGTAGTAGACTCTTGATAAAATTGAATCCTATATGGTATAAAAGCAATTGCAAACTGGAGTCATCGAGAAAAATTTTACACAATCGAAAGTTATCGAGATGTTCATACAATCGAGAAAATCGAGAAAAACTTGTCGTTATCGCCCATCACTAGTAGTTAATGTGTTTCGTTAAATTTTATTTTACATTATTATTTCTTACTGTAGCTTTATTTTACAAAATTAAGCAATGTAACTACCCATACTATGAATTAAATCACAGTTACGATATTAAATAATATTAAAACAATAGCTTTTTAATAAATAGGAACAAAAATGCATATGCAGTGTGATTTATAAATATCGAAAAGAAATATCGAATAAATTTCAAATTATATAGTATATATACCAATCGACAGATCAAATACAGGGCTGTTGAAAAGTATTAGAATACATATTGGCTATAGAACAGTAGCCTAATTTCCCTAAATAACGAAGTTTTGTTAAAGGTTTCAGGAAGTGTTGGAAAGTGTTTCATAATCTATGCTTAACGCATGATTTTTTTTACTTGTCTTTTTCATGTATGTGTTGTGGATTGTAGATAAATAATCTTATAGTTTGCTATTTGTCAGGTATAGTAATTCATCTCCAATATATTATTTTAATGTCTTTCTATATTTCTAAGTTAACTCTTAAGTGCTTGTATAAGGTGGCTTGGTAGAAAATACGTTCCTGCCCATTGAGTCAATTGATAGCACCTGTAGTTACAGTATTGTTTAAAGATAATCTTGTTTCAGATAAGCGTTTCCTTGAATTTTGAAGACAAGAAATACTTGATAGATGCTAAATCGTGCTTTTTTTTTCATGGGAGGGAGGGGGTGTTAGTTCCTGAATTCCTACTTGAAATTTTACAGCAATCTTCGAGTTTGGCTAGCAGTATGGATCTGGTAATGTCATGCAGGAAGCAGACACTATCATTTAACATTCCAAAGGCGTTCATGATGAATGACTTTATAAACAGGTCCACGCGAGATAATTTTTTCTAACCGTTTTGCCATTTCAGTTGCTCTGACTCCTTTACAAACTTATGAGTAGATTTATGGATATGGAAAAGTAATGGACAATTTTGCATCTTTATTATCTTTTGGATTTGCAAAATTCTTTTGCAAATGCAATTCTTTCGCATTTTCTAATAATAGACTGCATTCTCTTTTGTAGTCTATTGTTCGACCGGGAGGCGGCAGCACAAACAAACACTTCTTCGAGTTTTATGAATGAAAATCGAGAATTAGTTAAATCTCGTTCACACAATTGGTCTCCCAAGTTATATATAAAACAAGGATGTTTGGGAGCAGGAAAACACAATGGTAAACCTAAGAGCCGACTACTAAAAGCTTGTTTTCAGGTGCTTTCCACCAAGATATGACTTGGCAGACCGATTGTATTTTAATATGCAAATCGAGTTTTGTAACTAATTCTGAAATTTCAGCCGTGAACTCGATGAGGTGATTGTCTGTGCTGCTGCTTCCCAATCTATGTTAATATAAATTTTATTACCTTTGTGATCTTTTTAAATCCATTCTCATATAAATTGTAAAACAATCCTAAAAAATCGATAAGTTTTAATTCCAAAAAGTCTATATCATTTATCAACAAATCCCAATTTCAGAAGCCTCATTTGCGCCAAGCTTCAAGAAAACCGCCAAGGTCCCAATATTGGTAAAATAAATATTCATTTTTCGCTTCAAACAAATTCTTCAATTTTTCTTTTTTCCATAGGATCTTGGCATTATCACTAGCATCACTATTCAAAAGAAACTCTATCTTGGACACTTGAGAAAACTGAAAAAATTAACATTGTCGTACAACGACATTCCAGAATTAGTAAATGATTGGCTTAGCAATGACATTTCTTCTTTGGAATACTTAGACATTGAGGGAAACGATATTCTCAAGATAGGAAGCAATGCCTTTTCTCAACTGAATAATTTGAAGGAATTATCTTTGAAAGACAATCGATTTGGTCCCATCAGACGCAGTATGTTCCCCACAACAGCTGACAGGCTGGAAGTACTTAACCTAGAGTAAGTTAATTATTATTATTATTTATATAATAAGATTGTTAAAGAATTAACCAAATCCAGTTTTGCTATCTTCGTAATTTTTTTAAAGTTTACAGTTGAATTTATTAACACTAATAGAGAGTAATTACATAAAATCGGTGTTTATAAATTCTTTTACATAGCTTCCAATTTGTACGGATTTTTCCTCAACACAAAAAATAAAAATAAATTTTTGTCTTGTTACATCATTGAAATTCGGTGTTTGATTTCGGTTCGATTGTTTTAAATAAAATTTACTATTATTTTTTTGTGGTAGGGAAAACACCGTGCAAGTTGGCAACTATGCTATTAGTAATTAATATATTTATATGCAATTTTAGATAATTATATAAAGTTGCAGTTTAATTGATTATAGTTGAAGTAGCATGTGAAAAACACGGTTTGCAAAAATTGAATAATAAATAGTTGTATTATAAACTGTTGCAGAGAAAATAAAAATAAACTCTCATCAGTTTGATGCTTGTCTTCTTTTTTACTTAAATTTTTTCAAATTTCACTTATTTAAAAAAAAAAAAAAATACAAATAAAATCACAAAATTTAGCAGATATTTTGTTACCTATTATCTGTTACATTAATGTCTTCTTCTACTTTTTAAAACGCAGCTTTTAATGACAAACTTATCTTTAAAACCATGCCTCTTTAAATTTTGATTAAAAGAAACCTGTAACACGCGCATTCCAAAGAAAAAAAAAATAAATAAACTGTCACGCGTCACGTGATCTGAGTTTTGCTAAATTAAAAAATGTAGTTGTAATATTTTTCGTCTTAAAAAATCTGGCAACACTAGTTCTATTAAAAATATTCTATTCTTAGTGATGTTCGAAAATTCGAAAGTTGGTTGTGAACTGAGAATTCATGTCTTGTGTTGGTGGCGTGTGCCAGGAGAATTATGTAAAAAGCTTTATTTGTAAATAATGTGTGTGTGTTAGTGTTCTACATGTAAGTGCTGTCTTTCAAGAAATAAAAAGTATTTAAAGAAGACTGTAGCCCCCGAGATATCCATATTAAGATAAGTAATGCTCTTCTTTTTTTTTTGTAAATTCGTAAGACGAATTCTTACAAAATGGCTTCCCAACCTGGAGCTCTTACCTGGATATATTTTTAAAATGTTCTTACATCTTCTTAAATCTACAAATGTTTGATGCTTTTAATTGTGATATATTATCTACAAGTAAGCAAGAGGAAAAAAATGGCACGAAATCTTTCCAAAATGTTCCACATCTTCAAGAATCTTCTAAAACTTGATGTATATTTTTTTTAATTATGAAATATGCACGAAATAAAAATGCATGCATGTTTAATGCCAGAAAATGGCTCGAGCAATCATTGCTCATTTATTTGTGAAATATGTTCTTCAATGCACTACATATTCTTTGCCTTTCAAATTCTCGTTCTTCGTTTGTGAAAATAAGTTCCACGGAATAACCTTATGACAAACGTCAGTTTCATTCGTTTGTGAAATGTGTTATACGGATTGAATTTGTTTTATTATCTGCTTCAGTCATCGTCGTTTCGTGTGATGTGTGTTTATTTTGGAACGTTTTAAAGTTCTATAAATACTTTCGATATATTTTCAATAAGTAAGCCAAGTTTTAAAGTATGTATAATTATTTTCACAAGTTACCATATTTTATCTATCTGTAACATTTTGCATATCACATATTAGTTTTAATTCATTTTATGATGATTTTACAATTTATTTATGTGTTGTCTAATTCCCTTCCCCCCGATGCTTATTTTTATTCTTTAGTTTATTCTATGTATGCATGTTTAATTTTACCTTGATTAAATAAGAAATTTTCTTAATTCGAATAAAAAAAAAAAAAAAAAAAAAAAAAAAAAAAAAAAAAAAAAGGTTGAGAAATAATGAAATAATCATTTATTTACGTTTATATTATTTTTCTTTTCTTTTTACAAACAGGAATAAACTGAGAGTCAAAAAATATTAAAATGCATTTATACTTTTATTTCAAGTATCATATGATGTGTGTTTATTAATTAATTTGTTTGTTTGTTTTGCTGTTGTTGGTTTCGCCAGATAACAGAATTTATTAGAAATTTAATTTGAGAGTTCTGTTGTTATTTATTCTTTAAGCATTTAATTTAGAGTTCCTGATATATTGTGAAATAGCCTTGAATATGATTTTCTAAAACAGGTTGAATAATTTTTTGCATTTATTTATTTATTTTTATTTTTTTTAATGAAATAAGACTTTTATTTCTTCTAAAGTTATATTGAAAAAATCTACATTATGTAGTCTTGTCTGGATAATATAATAATATTGATTGACATTTTAATTATTCAGATATGTTTGACATTATATAGAAAATTGTTTATGAATGTTGCCAACAATTCAGTACTAGTTTTATATCAGTTAAAATAATGTTTTGATTAAATGACACGTAAAGACAAACTAATTTATTTATATCAGCAATAATTTAAAGTATATTTTCTTCCAAAAAAAAATTAAAGATACTTAAAAGTTTAATGAAGTTTAATTATTTTAAAAAAATATTTTGCTAAAGTTAAAGCTCAATGTTTTGTTTTATTAATGTCTTGTTTACATGAGTTGTAAAGCAAAGCTCACGTCTTGGGAACAATTTATTTAAACGAATTTTTAGCATTTGTGGGTATATATCTTGTTGTTTTGCTAAAGTTAAAAATGTCCGAACTTAAAGCACGAAAAGAAGACCTGTTTCAGGTCGCTGTAGAAATGAATTTAGATGTACAACCCTCTATGACTGTTGTCACATTGCATGATAACATTAAATCCTCTCCCTCGTACGAAGTTGATTTCGTGAATTCGTTAGTCAGAAACCAAATTGCGACTTGCGAGGAAGAACAGCGTAGACAAGACTTAGAGGAAAAACAAAAAGCAGCTGAGTTAGAACAGCGTAAATTAGAAGAGAAGCGTCGTTCGGAAAAACTGGAATTAAAAAAGTTTGAGATGAATTTTGAGCTTGAGAAGCTTAAGTTAAAGGCTCAGAGCCAAAGTGATTCCAGTGGAGCGGTAGGTGGTAATGCGGCAGGAATAATGTCTCATCCAGACCGTAAAATAGATATCCAGAAGCTGTTGCCTACATTTAAGCCAGAGACAGATGATGTAACATTGTTTCTGGTGCTCTTGGAACGACAGTTAAAGCTTTCGAAGGTACTAGAACACCTCTGGGTTTCTTATTTACTAAGTGTTGCATCCTCTTCTATATCTACACTTATTGCTCGTGAAAAAGAAGAAAACGCTTCAGATTTTTCACATGTTAAAGGTCTACTTCTAAAACGGTTTAAAATTAGCGCCGAAAAGTTAAATTCGCCAGCCGATCTTGTCGGAAAATTAGATGCGTATGATACTATCAGGTCTACGTTTTTTAAAAAAGATTCGTTTGTACCCCAGGAGAAAAAAGGGTATTCTCGCCGAGAAAATACATGGAAGCAGAGTAAGCCTCCAAAAGAAGACAGATCTTCTCCTAAGTTTGCTAATCGACGTTTAGAATCCGATATATTTTGCAATGGTTGTGGCAAAGTGGGATTTATAAAGAAGTGCCCAAATTGTTCCCCTATGGTTAAAAAACAAACAGTGCAAGCTCAACGTCTTAAGCTGTATACTTTAAATCAGGGTTGTTTGGTTTAAACCACACTAGTTTAAACCGTGGTTAAAACCATGGTTTAAACCAAGTGGCTTTAAAAAAAAAACATGCTGTTTTTTTTTCATTTGTTTTTTTTCCTAATGTTTTAATTTATTTTACACATTACAAATACAGCCTTTTTTTTTTTTTTTTTTTTTTTTTTTTTTTTAAGAAAAAAAAATACATTAATAAATTTTTAAAGTGACAAACATTTTTAATCCATCCAACTTTTCTTACTAGCTATAAATCTACATGACAAACTAAGTTTTCTAAAATGAGCTGTGGAAAAAAAAGAAAAGTTTCTCGTTTTGTTTCTTTTTTAAGCCTTTTATTTTTTAAAAATAGCCAAAATGGCAGAGTCCAACCAAAAATGCAATTTTACCATTTAGATTGCACCATATATCAGAGCATTAATGATGACTTAACATAAGTCATTCACCTCATTGGTTACTATTTGTTATGTGTGCTAATAAATGAATGGCTGTGAATTTTCTCTGTTCTGTAGCTATTGGTTTTAATAAGCTTTTGTTTTTCTTGCATTAGAGTTTTTACATTATGATTTTATTTTGTTTGTACTGTAATTTATCTTAAGAAAGCTATTTATATACACTATATTGCCATTGATTATGGGACACTTGCGATTTTAGACATTTTACTAAATATCTAGAAAAATACATGAGGAATCATCTCGAAACTCTTAGTGTATAAATATAATAGTATACGTCATACATCTCCGTGAAGATTTTTTACCGAAACGCCATAGGGGACCGTCAACAAATTAAAAAAGACTGAATATCTTTTGAATAACCCTGTCAAAACTAATGTAGCAAAAGCGCTCAAACTCTAGATTATGATTGAATGCCTTATTGTAATACACTGTGTTCATTTTTATGCAAATAGCATGCACACTCGCAGAGTAATTAAGGTTTTTACAAAAATGGTCCCAAATTTTTCCAAGTTTTTTCATTATAATTTTCAGAGTTCTTAATATAAAATAATATTTTTTTCAGAAAATATGACAAACAACATTGCACACAGTACCCTGTAATCAGAATTAAAAAATAATAAAAATTGTATGAAAAATGAGTAGGTTTACTATATAATTTTTTACTGCGCATGCGTCAAAGATATCGAAATTTCATTTGCATATTATGTTAGCTAAATGTATAGAGCAACTTTTGTAAAAGTCTCAAAATCATAGCTTGAAAATTCTGAAAGTAATCGTCTATAGAAAAAGGACAAAATCCGTTGTTTCCAAAATGAAGCAAAAAAATGAGGGATTTTATTCAAATGCAGTAGTACATCCCATATTGTGTATTCTATATTGGCACTAATCAATGAATATATGGATACAACCCCTCTTGTTTTTGCTTCATTTTGAGAATAACGGATTTTCGACTTATTCAATTGACGATTATTGTCAGAATTTTCAAGTTATGATTTTGTGACTTTCACAAAAGTTGTTCTATACATTTAGCTAACATAATACGCAAATGAAATTTTGATATCGTTGACGCATGCGCAGTAAAAAATTATTTAGTAAACCAACTCATTTTTTATACAATTTTCATTATTTTTTAATTCTGATTACAGGGTACTGTGTGCAATGTTGTTTGTCATATTTTCTGAAAAAAAATAATATTTTATATTAAGAACTCTGAAAATTATAAGGAAAAAACTTGGAAAAATTTGGGATCATTTTTATAAAAACCTTAATTACTCTGCGAGTATGCATGCTATTTGCATAAAAATGAACAAGGCTTATTACAATAAGGCATTCAATCACAATCTAGAGTTTGAGCTTTTTTACTACATTAGTTTTGACAGGGTTATTCAAAAGATATTCATTCTTTTTTAATTTGTTGACGGTCCCCTTTGGAGTTTCGGGAAAAAATCTTCACGGAGATGTATGACTTATACTATTATATTTATACACTAAGAGTTTCGAGATGATTCCTCATGTATTTTCCTAGATATGTAGTAAAATGTCTAAAATCGCAAGTGTCCCATAATCAATGGCAATATAGTGTACATTGAAGTAAAAAAATGTCTAAAACTAGAAAAAAGAAAGATATAACCTGGTTTTCATTTGAGAAAATAAGAAATACACCAAGAACAGGCTCAAGAGCCAAATGTAAAAATTACATTCAATGCACATGTATCAAA
This sequence comes from Maratus speculifer, assembly GCA_964019185.1. Taxonomy (NCBI): domain Eukaryota; kingdom Metazoa; phylum Arthropoda; class Arachnida; order Araneae; family Salticidae; genus Maratus; species Maratus speculifer. The sequence goes on along the minus strand of OZ025298.1, from coordinate 10,028,903 downwards.
TTAATTCTGCCTTATAATACTAGATGGAATTGTTTTTCAAGATGCCTTACATGTTTACCTTAAAAATTGTCCAACTTAAAATCTGTGGTAATACGAAATATTGAAGTTATGTTTGATTGTTAAAGCCTATTACAGTTGCCCTGAATAATATCGAAAGTAATAATTGTTCGATTGCTGATGCAATTTATATTTGGAAAGCTCTTCAAAAAATATTAAGAAAAAAAAAAAGATAAGTCCCGCAGTATTTTGAGTCCAAGTATAAAATGGTTCCAACACCCATGCACTGTTTGGTATCCGTGATACAGTCAAAGTGAAATATTTGAGCAAGAAAAAAAATGATGCATTAAATTTTGCAAAATAGAACATTTTTTTTGAGCAGAATACATATGAGCAGAATATACAGGGTGATTCATAAAAGATGGGCAGAACTTTAAGGGGTTATAGTACACTTAAAGACAAATAATATTAAATAGGAGACTAAGGGTCCCAGACCTATTCCCAAGGAGATAGGGGGCATTAAAGTTTAGGATCCGAAATTTCAAATGATTATAAAAAATGGAAAAATTGGTCGATTCGTTTGCGGTTTTTGCAAAAAAATTTCTTTATGCCAGTATTTTCTTGAAATAAAATTTTAAAGTTCAATTTCAAAAAATGCCGATAGGGGGCGCTTTAGACTTTGGAGTAACAAACAACTATTTTTTAACGTTATTTTTTGTATTTCTTTAAATGATTTCGAAAGCTTAGACTTAAACTTAAATTTTGATCTAAAAATCTGAGTCCTAACGAGTAGTTAAGTAGCGTAAACTGAAATTTGAAATTTGAAACCCTTCTCCCCCAGAACAAAAATCAGTTATTCCCGATCCCCATCCGATATCGACACAAAAATCAGTTATTCCCGATCTTTGTGTCGTAGATTAGGCTCTAACTACTGCCGCGTTTTGCTAAAATTATTCTTTATGTCAGTATTTTCTTGAAAATAAATTTTAAAGAAAATTTTCAAAAAATTCCGATAGAGGGCGCTTTAGACTTTGGAGTAACGAACAACTATTTTATACCGTTATTTTTTGTGTCTCATTAAATGCTTTCTAAAGCTTAGACTTAAACTTAAATTTTCAGCTTAAAATCTGAATCGCTGAGCGTGGTTCAGTAGCGAGGGGAGGGGGTTCAAATTTCAACTTCTGAACATAGTTCAGTTTGCACTACTTAACCATGCCCAACGATTCTGTGCTGTGATACGAGGCAAAAATACAACTTTCGTCAAGGACTGCATAGTCGGAATTCACTCGTAAAGGCACTGGCACAGTTGGAAACGTCGCTCATGCAAACGTTAAAGCTCCATTCCTGACGCTAGTCACCGGGTGAAGAAGGAGACAGAAAGTATGCAAATGTCAAATGGGGAAGAAGAAGAACACGTATGCAAAATTTCGACACGATTCAGGCATAAAAACCACTGAACGGTGAGTCAAGTGTAAGTCGCTGTAGTAATGAATCGGAAGATGGTGCCCTTCACGAATTAGGAAAAGGCTGAGATGCATTTAATTTACGGAGCGGCAGATGGAAATGGTGCAGAGGCACAACCAATGTACGGAGAGCGATTTCCCAACAGGCGGTTGCCTAACCGCAAAACTTTCGAGCGCTTGCACAGACAGTTGTGTGAGACGGGATCATTTCTCGCTTCCCGGTCGAATGCAGGTCGTGCAAAAAAGGACGAATCAGTAGTTGTTGCAGAAGCCATTCTGAATGTAGTAGCGGCGCAGCCAAGTACAAGTACACGAACAGTGGCTAGGCAGGTGGATACCTCACAGTCCATGACTTGGAGGGTACTGAAGGATGAACATTTGCTCCCGTTTCATGTGCAACAAGTCCAGAAACTGTCTCCAGGGGATTATCCAAATCGTATTGAATTCGCCCGCTGGTTTCTGCAGCAGAACGCGCTAAATCCACATTTTGGACGAACTGTGCTTTTCACCGATGAATGTACCTTCACACGTGAAGGTACATTTAACACACACAATGCACATGTATGGGCGGATGTCAATCCACATGCTACGTATCCACATGCTCATCAGAGACGCTTTTCCATCAATGTTTGGGCAGGAATCCTCGGAGACCACCTAATCGGACCGTATCTTCTTCCTGAACGCCTCAACGGTAAAACATACCTCACATTTCTGCAACATGTGCTGCCAGACCTGTTAAACGTTGTTCCTCCACGCATCCGGCGGAACATGTGGTTCCAGCACGATGGAGCGCCAGCCCATTACGTACGAGACGTCCGCAACTATCTGGACATCACATTTCCGAACAGATGGATTGGTCGAGGTGGTCCTGTTGCTTGGCCTGCTCGCTCGCCAGATCTTTCACCCCTCGATTTCTTTTTTTGGGGACAATTGAAGGCTCTTATGTATGAGACACCCATTGAATCCCCCGAGGAACTGGTCGCCAGACTTTCCGCCGCTGTAGGGAAAGTGCTCGAAAAGCCTGATGTTTTCGCGAATGTTCGCCGTTCCATTCTTCGCCGTTGTTCTGCGTGCATAACCTCTGGTGGTCACAATTTTGAACATTTATTGTAATTACATATTAATAAATATGCTTTGGTAACATAATCCTAATTTGTGTCTTTTTACCTCGTATCACAGCACACAATGTGTGGACATGGTAAACTGAACTGTGCTCAGGAGTAGAAATTTCAAACCCCTCTCCCCAGAAACTTAACCACGTCTAACGATTCAGATTTTGGGCTGAAAATTTAAGTCTAAGCTTTAGAAAGCATTTAATGAGACACAAAAAATAACGGTATAAAATAGTTGTTCGTTACTCCAAAGTCTAAAGCGCCCTCTATCGGATTTTTTTGAAAATTTTCTTTAAAATTTATTTTCAAGAAAATACTGACATAAAGAATAATTTTAGCAAAACGCGGCAGTAGTTAGAGCCTAATCTACGACACAAAGATCGGGAATAACTGATTTTTGCTCTGGGGGAAGAAGGGTTTCAAATTTCAAATTTCAGTTTACGCTACTTAACTACTCGTTAGGACTCAGATTTTTAGATCAAAATTTAAGTTTAAGTCTAAGCTTTCGAAATCATTTAAAGAAATACAAAAAATAACGTTAAAAAATAGTTGTTTGTTACTCCAAAGTCTAAAGCGCCCCCTATCGGCATTTTTTGAAATTGAACTTTAAAATTTTATTTCAAGAAAATACTGGCATAAAGAAAATTTTTTGCAAAAACCGCAAACGAATCGACCAATTTTTCCATTTTTTATAATCATTTGAAATTTCGGACCCTAAACTTTAATGCCCCCTATCTCCTTGGGAATACGTCTGGGACCCTTAGTCTCCTATTTAATATTATTTGTCTTTAAGTGTACTATAACCCCTTAAAGTTCTGCCCATCTTTTATGAATCACCCTGTATATAAAATGTAGAAGAGTCAGAAAATACAAATCAATAAATTTAATAATAACGTCTTTACTGAAATTGAACAAACAGCAAAAGCCTCTTCATCGAGTGTTGAAAGAATATTTTCAACATTTGAACTGGTACAGCCAAAAATACAAAATAAGTTAGGATTAGAAAAGGCCTCAAAAATGGTCTTTTTATTTAAAGCTTTTAATTAAAATTAAAGAATAGAGTTGTTTTTATAAAGAAATTGTTTAAATATATTTAACTAGGAAAAATAAGGTTTGTATTAAAAAAAAAAAAAAAATAGTGATTTTTCTAAGCTTGTCTCAATTTGTATAAATATCACACTCATTGATAAATCAAATATGTAGATACACATGTGATTTTTTTTTCAGCATTAAAAAATACATATTGAAGTTTTTTTAAATAAATATATATAGTAAAAGATTAATAATCATTTGTTGATATTATTAATACAGTAAATGATTTCTAAATTAAGCACAGGAAAATGTTTTCTACTTTAACTTATTTTTTTGTTGATTTAGTAAAATATGTTTGCTTACCCCTCATTATGTTCTGCATTATCAACCTGCATAAAAATTATTTCTTTAATTATTATCTAAAGGCTTATATAAGTATACTAATAAATTAATAGTTTACATTTTTCAATCAATAAATATTTCCCTAAAGAAAGCTAAACTTATAGGTAATTTAATTGTAATTTTATATGCTTTAATTATTTAATTATATCAAAAAATTAAGTACCAATGTGAATATTTAACATTAATTAACTATTAATTACAAAAAAACTTCATGACTCTCTAAAACTTAATTTTTTTTCTTGCAAATGCTATTTAAGTAATAATGGAAAAAAACCCAAAAAAACCTGGTTTTTTGGGTTCTTTTAAAAAAACCCGGTTTTTATACCAACCCTGCTTTAAATACATCAGCACTTTCAGATCCAAATGTACCTATTACGATTTGCAATAAGAAGGTGTTAGCCTGTGCAGATATAGGAGCGAATCGTTCTATTGCAGGAGAACGAATGTATAAATTATTTTTGAAAACTGGTATTGCATTGAATCCCCATACTCATGATGTAACCTTGGCTGACGGAGTTACGATGGCTAGAGAAACTTTGCCACTGTGCCCGTAGAAATTGAAGGCCGAGTTTTCAAATAAAGTTTATTGTATTACCAAATGCCAAAGGTAATAGAACTCTTTTAGGAATGGATTTCTTGCACAATGCTAACATAGTGTCAGACACCTCTAGAAAAGCATGGTATTTTAGAAATAAACCTAATAAGAAAATTTCTTTTGTTGATGAATATGAAGAAGAAAATAGAACGTGTGCTGACGCAGTAAAAATCGGTCCGTAAGCCTTACATGAAGATAAAGGTAAAAACTTAAATTCCAATGAAAGGAAAAAACTTAAAGATATCCCGAAGAAGTATTAAAAATGTTTTCAACCAGGGGGAGCGAAGACCCCATATCTTAAACGTCTTGCAAATATTTCGAAAGATGTGAAAGAGCCTGTTGAAACGAAACAAGGTCGGCGGAAGAAATATTGCAATAAAAATCATAGACGAGTATACTTCAAGACTGGTGAAAAAGTATGGGTTAACCTACACTCAGTGAGCAAGGCAAGTAAAAATAAAACATCAAAATTTATGCCTAAGAGAGATGGCCCATACATAGTTTTGACTCAAAAGTCACTAGTGACATTGCTATGGAAAATCCTACTAAACGAATTGGATCTTACCACGTTTCTGCCTTGTTGTCTTTCCAAGAATCTGAAACTATTCCAGTTGCACCCTTGAGAAAAAGAGGAAGACCCAAAAAGCATCCTGTTTCCTCTCCGAGACGTAGATCGGAAACAGAGGGGGAGGATGCAGTACGCGCATGCCAAAGAAAAAAAGAAAAAAAAAAATAGACTGTCACGCGTCACGTGACCTGCGTTTTGCTAAAGTAAAAAATGTAGTTGTAATATTTTTCGTCTTAAAAAAATCTGGCAACACCAGTTAAAAATGTTCTATTCTTAGTAATGTTCGAAAATTCGAAAGTTGGTTGTGAACTTTTTCTTCGTGCGCCCTGATCGTGTTTTTTTTTTTCTTTTCTTTTCGGCTCTTCACAGAGCTGTTTTTGTGCGAGCATAACTCGTCCGTTTATAGCGATACACGTACCATTCTAACGCTCTTTAGGGTTTTCGCATGCGCTGAGCATTTCGCAATGAAAAAATTGGGCGTTGCTATTTGAATTTTTAGAGTTTTTGCAGCTATAACCGTAATAGTGAGCGCCAATTTGTTGTCGTTCACAGAATACCGAGCTCATACCAGTGAATAACTAAATCTGAAATCTCATCTCGATCGGTTTAACAGACCGGCCGTCAGAATTTGATATGTCGGCAAAGTTTTTTTGTGGACCACCCTGTACATATAGCATGTATTTTTAATATTTGCCAAAGTGCTCATTAACGATATATGTCTTACTTTAACACTAGAACGCCCGAAAGGGGTCGATTCGACTCCAACTATGTGATTAAATTTCAATTCGAACCAGAAAAATTTTCTTGAAATGATTTAAATTTAATCCACGCAGATTTACGTTAAATAAATCAGTTAAATAATTTTGAATATAAATTCTGGTAAGAAATATTATTATGAAACTTGAGTAAAATTTCTGGGCGTTCTAGTATTAAGAAATTTCGAATAAGGCTTAAGACTTTTTTTTAATAATTACTAATATCTTTGCGTAAAGCCTTTATTTAATACATATATTTTTATTGAAATGAAATGTGATAAATTATTTTAACGTTTGAGCAATGTTTAAATTTCTGTTTGAATCTATGACATTGATGATTTTTGAAATATTTAAATTTCTTGGGGTAAAAGGAGGGGGGGGGGGGTAATTGCCTGGCAGCGTTCCTCAAACTGCGTCCCTGAGTTCTTCGGGCGTGATATACATTTTATGCTGCTGATAATTCTACTGATGAAGAAAAATCTGGCACTATGAAATAAATCTGTAATAGGTATACGAGAGTTAACAGTTGCTATTACTTATTTTAAACCGATGAAGGACGATACGGTTAAAGAACATTGATAAGAAAACAAGATAACGATAAAGAACATTGTTGGTAATTTATAGATTGGCTTCTACCCAAATGAAAAGTTTAAAGTATTAAAAAGTTCTTTAATCTATTCATAATGTATTTGAAGGTCCTGGAGACTCAATAAGTTTAGGTAAAAGCAAATTAATTGGTAGTTAAAAGGGGCGAAAACAGTTGAAAGTTGAATTGTTATATAAGCTTCTATTGATGCATCTGTTTCTTGGGAAACTACTAAAATGATTTTAGTACGCTTTTAACAATTTTAGAAGTTGCAAAATGAAATTAGTCGGTATTCAAGAAATAGTAATATTCAATAATAATAAATAATAGTTACTGAATTTTGTAGCCAAAATGTTCAAATCTAAAACAGTTGACACTGATGTATATTAAAGTGATGTACTATGAACGCTTCTTATTTGTTTTATTATTTTTTTAAATGCTATTTTTTTTCCAAAATGTGCTGTGTTTTGGAATAGAAGCTAAATGTTATAACTGGATTTTTCGGTTATTCTGATCTATTCAAAGTCATGCCTGAAGTAGCAACTGTTAACTAAAAATTTCCTTAAAAATATTTATTAACATAACCACTTTAAACTTTATTCTATAATACGAAAACCTAAATAAATTAATATCCATGAACGGTATAAATGTAAAATACAACGAATAGAAATAATAAAATAGCATAAAAAGGACGTAAATTTACGTTACATATTGATTCTTAGAGGCAGCGTTCGAAATTTCAAGCAT